>JAJOZX010000859.1:842500-1128901 GCA_023014485.1 Bathynomus jamesi | reverse complement strand
ACTCCAACGCTTGCAACCACCATTCATGCAAGACCTTTTCGCTACTTGTCTAATTTTGGAATCCAAAATTGTTGTCTAATCTCTATTATCACTTCTCTAACTCCAGCATGTAACGCTTATGATGAGTATTCAGGATCAAAAGGTCCACAAAGTGCCCCCCAGAAGGTAGCAAAATTGGATGTCTTTTCTCCTCTGGAAGCCCAGAAAACTGTAGTCTACCTCCTACTCTCAATAATCCTGATCCAAAAACACATCCAAACCCTTGAGCGCAGAATGTGTTGGTAGAACCTGTAATGGATGGCTGGTGAGCAATTCCCTCTCTTCACCAAATTTTTCCTTCTGCATATACCACCCAGTATTTCCTGGCTTGCTGAATCTCATTACTGTTCAGAATTCCTTCCCTTCTTGTTTCTCCCTTAATGTTGTTGGTAAATCTATATATCCATGCTGTCACTCTTAACAATCTTTTCAGACTGCTAATGTCCTCAAGCCTCAATATGGGGTCCTGCTGCATAACTTGACAACTGTTCACAGCGCATTTTCTCACCTCACTCACCCATGCTTCTTCAGCCTGGCATTCTCCTACAATAGGCTGATTAGAAGGCCAGTTTTCACTTCCAAGTTTTAGGCACTCTGGCCCATTCCACACAAACTTGATTGTGAAAGATCTTTCACCGAATTCCTCGTGTTGTAAATCAGCGGGTTTTGGATGCCTGGACAATGCTTCCATTGCTTGGGATCTGTGTGCGCTTGAATTTCCTCCACCCTATTGGCAACAAATGGTTTCCATTTCCTTGCCTGACTTCTTAACCAGTGCCAAACTATAGTGGAGTCTGTCCAATAATAGCTTCGAATTTCATAGAGGGCCAAAGACTTTCGCACTGTAATTGCAAGCCGACTAGCAATAACGGCACCCATCAATTCCAACCTTGGAACAGAAAGCCTTTTCAAAGGTGCTACTCTACTCTTTGCAGCAACCAACCTGCAACTTACTTCCTCTTGCAATGCGCCTCTTATATAAATACAAGTTGCATAGGCTTCCTCACTTGCATCACAAAAGATGTGCAGCTCCAAATTGTCTGGACTATTGTTCAACTCTCCAAAGTACCATCTTGGGATTTCAATGTCTCCAAGATGTGCCAATTCTTTGAACCAATATTTCCACCTTAACCCATATGATCAGGTAACTCTTGGTCCCAACCAAGTCCAATTTTTCCCAGAGGCTCTGAAACCAAATTTTTGACTTTATCACAAATGGAGCCAGGAATCCAAGAGGATCAAAGACCTTCGAAGCCAAACTAAGAGCTGTACGTTTTGTCCACCTTGTCTCATTCTCAGCCAGCTCTACTAAAGATTTCCCATTGAAGGTAAACAAATCATCATCTTGCTGCCAAACGATGCCTAGCACCTTTGCGTCTATTGCCCACAACTCCTTAATACCAGAATCCTCAATACTTTCTGCTGCATCAGGTACTACAGAGGAATGACTCATAAACTCTTGTAATTGCGAATGATTGGTCTGCCATTTTCTGCTCCATGCCAGCCTCCCTCATTATAGCTCTAGCCTCCATGAATATCTGTTTAGCCATTTCTGTATTATCCACGGAACACAGCAAATCATCAACATAAAAATTTTCCTTATGTGTTCAATAGTGTTAGGATAGACTTCAGAATATTTCTTAAAATGGTACTGCATAGTAGCTGCCAACAGAAATGGACTAGAGCTGAGGCCAAACAACACTGACTTCATTCTATATGCTTGAACCTTAGGTTCATTTTCCAACAAGTCTTTCGTATCCACCCACAGATACCTTACTGCATCTCTGTCCTCTGGTTTTAACTTTATCCGCAAAAAGGCTTGCTTCACATCTGCAGTCAATGCTACTCTACCAAACCTGAATCTCAGTAACAAGGAAAATAAATCTGCATTTAAATTTGGCCCAGCATCCAAACAGTCATTCAAGGACACACCACCTTTGTCCTTGGCTGAGCCATCAAAAACTACCCTCAGTTTGGTGGTAGTTTTGTCTCGCCGTACCACTGCATGGTGTGGCAGATAATGTGCCTCCTGGCTCACCAGCTCACCTTGCACCCTTTCAGCATAGCCCTCCCTTACATAACTTAGGATGGCCTCATCGTATTCAATTAACAACTCCTCATTTTTTCTTAGCCTGTACAATGAAGTCTCCAACCTCCGATTAGCTAGCTGAAGGTTTGAACCGGGTTTGCAAGAATCCTTCCATGGTAGGCCAACTTCATAGCAACCATCTCTAAACCCAATCCCTTTTTCAAATTGCTCTAAAACATCATTGTTCACTGTACTTGCCTGGTTGTCCTTTATGCCAATAGATTCAAGTTCCCAAAACGCTTTCAAATGCCTTTCCAGACCATGGCTGTTCTCCTCAATCTTAACAAAAAGAGCCTTAACTTCCATTTCATTGCAATAACTACCATGTAGCATCCAGCCTAGCTTACTTTCAATAGCTACCGGGCCTTGAGATGTACGGACAATATTACCAGTGATGAAGTCCCAATAATAGTCAGCTCCAATCAAAAGACTAATATCTTCTGTTCCCTCAAACTTATTATTGCCCAAATTAATTCCTTTAACTTGCAATTCTTGGACACATGCCATATCTAAACAAGTAGTGACTGGAGCACAAAGTTCCTCAATCTCTACAGCTTGGACCTTGATAGTGGGACTTTGCGGTAACAACCCTTTAACCAGAACTTCTACCTTCTTAAATTTGGTTCGGTTTTGAACGGAACCCCCAAACCCAGAAATTCTTAAATTTTCCCTCTTAAGTTCTTTAAACTTCAATTTTCTGGAAATTCTGGTCTTAATAAAACTACACTGGCTACCACTATCAAACAACACTCTTACAGTAGCTTCTCCCTCATTCCCAATTAATAAGGCTGCAGTTGTTTGCAATAATCCCCCTTTACTTTTACTCCCTTGCATAGCAGTGGCATGTGCCACTGATGTCTCTACTTCTGGGGTAGGCCTACTAAGAGTGTTTTCACACAATAATGGCTGATGCCTACCATGACATTTTTTGCACAAAATTTTAAACTTACAAAACCTTGCTCTATGACCTTTCAAAAAACATTTAAAACATGCTGTGGACTTAGTTACCCTGTCCTTTCTCTCCTCAAAGGGTAAGGCCTCAGCCACCTCACATTTATATGACTTGTGGTTGCCTTCGCAAAATATGCATTCCTTGATTCCCTTTAATTTATTCTCAGAGGAGGCATGTAGAGCTGACACTGTACCTGGGCTATTCCTTTTTGTGGAAACTTTGGTGCTGTGCCTGCCTTTGTCCCTTGTTTACCATCCCACTGTGCAAACTCAACTCCCTCTCGTCTTGCTAATTCTGTGCCTAAAAGACTTAACATCTGCTGAAGGGGGATGTACACATGTTCTGCAGAGTGTCCCCTACTTAATTCAAGCAAAATTGAGCTAGGCAATTTAGACTCCAGTGTAGGAACCAACATTATACCATACTTTTCCATTCCTACACCCAAGTTGTCCAGGGACCTAGTTCTAATTTCAAATTCATCATATAACTGCCGTAACTCCTTGACACTATTAGGATTATTAACAGGAGGTATAGCTAAAAGTGCACGGAGGTGGCTTTTAATTAAGATCTCTGGCTTACCAAACCGTTTCTTTAATATATCCCAAGCCACATTATAATTAGCCTCTGTTAATGCTAATCCTGCTATAGTCTTTGCTGCCTCCCCTTCCAAGAGGGACCGCAAATAATTAAACTTCTCCACGGCACTTAACACTTGACTAGAATGAACTGCTGATTGAAAACTGTCTGCCCATCCTTGCCATTCCTGAATACTCCCAGAAAATGTTTTGAGTACAAGCCTCGGTAATTGAACTACAGATCTGTTAACCTTAACTTCACAAATCATTTGTTGAGTGTTGTTTTCATTATTAGACCTGGTCTCTAACTGTACTGAGCTGCTAAACTCTTTTGCTCGGAGGCCTACGTTAATTATATCATCAATAATCTCTTCAAAGTAAATTATGTTATTTTCTATTTCATCCTCTTCTATAAGAGCCTCAATTTTAACATTTACCTCACTTAGAGCAACCTTTTTAGTTTCTAATATGGAAAGCTGCGCAGTCACTAAGCGTAAATCCTCTTGCTCTATGGCAGAATCTATAGTGGCAATGACCTTTGTAATTAGACCTTTGTAGGCGCTTCTCCTTTTTATAAATTGTTCAATTCAGATGCACTCATCTTCAATGTAAACAACCCTTGGGCTCAATACCAAATGAGCTGAATTGGCAGAAATACTTAACCAAACTGATCAAACGCAAATTTTACTTTCAAATAAACTGAATTGCTGGGTGGGGTACTAACCAAACACCAGTATGGAATACCAAATTTTCCACCCCAGGACCTTATTCATAATGACCCAAAATTAACCAAACCGGAAAAAGTAGGCCAAAAACGACAGACGACTGGCCAAGTTTCGCAATTGGGCGACCAACTTTACCCTGGGACCTTAATTCAATAATAACCCAAAATTAACCAAACCGGAAAAAATGTAGGCCAAAAACGACAGACGACTGGCCAAGTTTCGCAATTGGGCGACCAAACTTTACCCTGGGACCTTAATTCAATAATAACCCAAAATTAACCAAACCGGAAAAATGTAGGCCAAAAACGACAGACGACTGGCCAAGTTTCGCAATTGGGCGACCAAACTTTCAATAATAACCCAAATTAACCAAACCGGAAAAATGTAGGCCAAAAACGACAGACGACTGGCCAAGTTTCGCAATTGGGCGACCAAACTTTCAATAATAACCCAAATTAACCAAACCGGAAAAAATGTAGGCCAAAAACGACAGACGACTGGCCAAGTTTCGCAATTGGGCGACCAAACTTTTTACCCTGGGACCTTAACTCAATAATACTCAACCCGTCTAGGCCTAACTTGGGATACAATTTGCACAATCAGAACTTTGCCGAAAAATAGTCACTGACTCAGTCTTGGGGTAGAATCCGGTTCTGAAGGACCATGTTATTTTATTTATTTGTCGGGTTCAAAATCCCAGCTGAGCCGTGAACGGCCAAATTCTAAAGGGCAAGTTCTACCTAAAGCCCAAGTTAAGCTAAATTAAAACTTACGGATTTGAGATCCTATTAGGTCCTACCTCAGGGTAACCTCAGGGTTGCTGACTCGATGCGGGCCTACCTTAGACCTTAATTACATGAACTTAAAGTAAACAAAAAGGGTACTATTTGTGGTCTTCTTTCTGACCTTGCAACAACAACGCAACCTGGACTATTGCACGATGCAACAATCATGTATCTAAACAACCAAACTGAATTGCAAGAGAGCTCTCTATCAGACCACACCCTTACGTACGACCTTCCACAAACGAGTAGAAAAGACGCGCAGCGTCCCAAAATGATGCCAACAGTGTGACCAAACAATGATGCCACAAGAGCTAAAAATGCTAGCTCTAAATTAAGTTAATTTTTCACTAACCTTACAATTATGAGATGGATATATATACACCTTAACTTAATATATACAAGCAATGCTGCATCAATCAGCTTAGTCATCGTATCGCCTTGGGACAACAATGGTTCTTCCTCTTCTAGATTTTCTAACACTCCCCACCGAAGAGGCATTGTTGTCATTACCTTCTGCAAGGTTAGCCAAGCCTTCTCATGAGGCTGTAACTCAAATGTTTCATCTTGACTATCTGTGTTTTTGCTGATTTCTAAAGCATAGAGTTTTTGTATAGGTCTCTTTAACTTTCCTCCTGAAGTCTTTACCAGTGCAGACCTAACTAAATTGTCTTTGCCAACAAACAACTCTTCAATTATGCCAAGCTTCCAGCATTGCCTTGGTCTTTCATCCCCAATCATTACCACTTCTCCCACCTTGATACAATTTGCATTGGAGCCCTTTACCTTGCCTGATGGGTAATAATTGAGTTCTGGCAAGTATTCCATCTGCCACCTCTTCCATAACTGATCTTGTAGCTCTTCAAGGTACCTGAACCGTCTGGTTAACTCTCCTTGAGTGCTCTGGATAGGCTGCAAGTCTTCTGGCACACTGGGGTTTGATGTTAATCGTTTACCACAAAGAAAATGATTTGGTGTCAATGGCTCTGCATCCTGCACTGTTGTAAACAAAAGTGATAGGCCTACTGTTCACCATTGCTTCTACTTCACATAAAACAGTAGAGAATTCTTCTTTGCTCAAATGAGCATTAGCTAAAAGTTTCTTTAATGGACACTTTACACTTCTCACTAGCCTTTCCCAAAATCCTCCCCACCATGGTGCTCTCTCAACAATAAACTCCCACTGTACCCCTTGGTGTGAAAAGTAGGATTGGAATCCTTCCTCTTTTAGCAAGGACCAAATTTCTTGGAGTTCCTTTGCAGCCTTTTTGAAGGTTTTTGCATTATCCGATATGATTTTATTTGGGAAACCCCTTCTGTTCACAAACCTTTTAAAGGCCAAAAGAAATACATCACTACTTAAGTTGCTTACCAACTCCAAATGGATTGCTCTGGTGGTAGCACAGGTGAAAAGACATATATAACCTTTGTTAGACCCCTCGCTCATACACATAGACTGGCCCTGCAAAGTCTACTCCCACTACATCAAATGGGGCAGTATAGACACACCGTTCTCTTGGAAGTGGAGCCACCTTTTCATAATAAGGCTTTGCACTCCAACGCTTGCAAACCACACATTTATGCAAGACCTTTTTCGCTACTTGTCTAATTTTGGGAATCCAAAATTGTTGTCTAATCTCTATTATCACTTCTCTAACTCCAGCATGTAACAGCTTATGATGAGTATCAGGATCAAAAGGTCCACAAAGTGCCCCCCAGAAGGTAGCAAAATTGGATGTCTTTTCTCCTCTGGAAGCCCAGAAAACTGTAGTCTACCTCCTACTCTCAATAAATCCTGATCCAAAAACACATCCAAACCCTTGAGCGCAGAATGTGTTGGTAGAACCTGTAATGGATGGCTGGTGAGCAATTCCCGCTCTTCACCAAATTTTTCCTTCTGCGCATATACCACCCAGTATTTCCTGGCTTGCTGAATCTCATTACTGTTCAGAATTCCTTCCCTTCTTGTTTCTCCCTTAATGTTGTTGGTAAATCTATATACCATGCTGTCACTCTTAACAATCTTTTCAGACTGCTAATGTCCTCAAGCCTCAATATGGGGTCCTGCTGCATAACTTGACAACTGTTCACAGCGCATTTTCTCACCTCACTCACCCATGCTTCTTCAGCCTGGCATTCTCCTACAATAGGCTGATTAGAAGGCCAGTTTTCACTTCCAAGTTTTAGCCACTCTGGCCCATTCCACCACAAACTTGATGTGAAAGATCTTTCACCGAATTCCTCGTGTTGGTAAATCAGCGGGGTTTTGGATGCCTGGACAATGCTTCCATTGCTTGGGATCTGTGTGCGCTTGAATTTCCTCCACCCTATTGGCAACAAATGGTTTCCATTTCCTTGCCTGACTTCTTAACCAGTGCCAAACTATAGTGGAGTCTGTCCAATAATAGCTTGGAATTTCATAGAGGGCCAAAGACTTTCGCACTGTAATTGCAAGCCGACTAGCAATAACGGCACCCATCAATTCCAACCTTGGAACAGAAAGCCTTTTCAAAGGTGCTACTCTACTCTTTGCAGCAACCAACCTGCAACTTACTTCCTCTTGCAATGCGCCTCTTATATAAATACAAGTTGCATAGGCTTCCTCACTTGCATCACAAAAGATGTGCAGCTCCAAATTGTCTGGACTATTGTTCAACTCTCCAAAGTACCATCTTGGGATTTCAATGTCTCCAAGATGTGCCAATTCTTTGAACCAATATTTCCACCTTACCACCATATGATCAGGTAACTCTTGGTCCCAACCAAGTCCAATTTCCCAGAGGCTCTGAAACCAAATTTTTGACTTTATCACAAATGGAGCCAGGAATCCAAGAGGATCAAAGACCTTTGAAGCCAAACTAAGAGCTGTACGTTTTGTCCACCTTGTCTCATTCTCAGCCAGCTCTACTAAAGATTTCCCATTGAAGGTAAACAAATCATCATCTTGCTGCCAAACATGCCTAGCACCTTTGCGTCTATTGCCCACAACTCCTTAATACCAGAATCCTCAATACTTTCTGCTGCATCAGGTACTACAGAGGAATGACTCATAAACTCTTGTAATTGCGAATGATTGGTCTGCCATTTTCTGAGCTCCATGCCAGCCTCCCTCATTATAGCTCTAGCCTCCATGAATATCTGTTTAGCCATTTCTGTATTATCCACGGAACATAGCAAATCATCAACATAAAATTTTTCCTTATGTGTTCAATAGTGTTAGGATAGACTTCAGAATATTTCTTAAAATGGTACTGCATAGTAGCTGCCAACAGAAATGGACTAGAGCTGAGGCCAAACAACACTGACTTCATTCTATATGCTTGAACCTTAGGTTCATTTTCCAACAAGTCTTTCGTATCCACCCACAGATACCTTACTGCATCTCTGTCCTCTGGTTTTAACTTTATCCGCAAAAAGGCTTGCTTCACATCTGCAGTCAATGCTACTCTACCAAACCTGAATCTCAGTAACAAGGAAAATAAATCTGCATTTAAATTTGGCCCAGCATCCAAACAGTCATTCAAGGACACACCACCTTTGTCCTTGGCTGAGCCATCAAAAACTACCCTCAGTTTGGTGGTAGTTTTGTCTCGCCGTACCACTGCATGGTGTGGCAGATAATGTGCCTCCTGGCTCACCAGCTCACCTTGCACCCTTTCAGCATAGCCCTCCCTTACATAACTTAGGATGGCCTCATCGTATTCAATTAACAACTCCTCATTTTTTCTTAGCCTGTACAATGAAGTCTCCAACCTCCGATTAGCTAGCTGAAGGTTTGAACCGGTTTGCAAGAATCCTTCCATGGTAGGCCAACTTCATAGCAACCATCTCTAAACCCAATCCCTTTTTCAAATTGCTCTAAAACATCATTGTTCACTGTACTTGCCTGGTTGTCCTTTATACCAATAGATTCAAGTTCCCAAAACGCTTTCAAATGCCTTTCCAGACCATGGCTGTTCTCCTCAATCTTAACAAAAAGAGCCTTAACTTCCATTTCATTGCAATAACTACCATGTAGCATCCAGCCTAGCTTACTTTCAATAGCTACCGGGCCTTGAGATGTACGGACAATATTACCAGTGATGAAGTCCCAATAATAGTCAGCTCCAATCAAAAGACTAATATCTTCTGTTCCCTCAAACTTATTATTGCCCAAATTAATTCCTTTAACTTGCAATTCTTGGACACATGCCATATCTAAACAAGTAGTGACTGGAGCACAAAGTTCCTCAATCTCTACAGCTTGGACCTTGATAGTGGGACTTTGCGGTAACAACCCTTTAACCAGAACTTCTACCTTCTTAAATTTGGTTCGGTTTTGAACGGAACCCCCAAACCCAGAAATTCTTAAATTTTCCCTCTTAAGTTCTTTAAACTTCAATTTTCTGGAAATTCTGGTCTTAATAAAACTACACTGGCTACCACTATCAAACAACACTCTTACAGTAGCTTCTCCCTCATTCCCAATTAATAAGGCTGCAGTTGTTTGCAATAATCCCCCTTTACTTTTACTCCCTCATAGCAGTGGCATGTGCCACTGATGTCTCTACTTCTGGGGTAGGCCTACTAAGAGTGTTTTCACACAATAATGGCTGATGCCTACCATGACATTTTTTGCACAAAATTTTAAACTTACAAAACCTTGCTCTATGACCTTTCAAAAAACATTTAAAACATGCTGTGGACTTAGTTACCCTGTCCTTTCTCTCCTCAAAGGGTAAGGCCTCAGCCACCTCACATTTATATGACTTGTGGTTGCCTTCGCAAAATATGCATTCCTTGATTCCCTTTAATTTATTCTCAGAGGAGGCATGTAGAGCTGACACTGTACCTGGGCTATTCCTTTTTGTGGAAACTTTGGTGCTGTGCCTGCCTTTGTCCCTTGTTTACCATCCCACTGTGCAAACTCAACTCCCTCTCGTCTTGCTAATTCTGTGCCTAAAAGACTTAACATCTGCTGAAGGGGGATGTACACATGTTCTGCAGAGTGTCCCCTACTTAATTCAAGCAAAATTGAGCTAGGCAATTTAGACTCCAGTGTAGGAACCAACATTATACCATACTTTTCCATTCCTACACCCAAGTTGTCCAGGGACCTAGTTCTAATTTCAAATTCATCATATAACTGCCGTAACTCCTTGACACTATTAGGATTATTAACAGGAGGTATAGCTAAAAGTGCACGGAGGTGGCTTTTAATTAAGATCTCTGGCTTACCAAACCGTTTCTTTAATATATCCCAAGCCACATTATAATTAGCCTCTGTTAATGCTAATCCTGCTATAGTCTTTGCTGCCTCCCCTTCCAAGAGGGACCGCAAATAATTAAACTTCTCCACGGCACTTAACACTTGACTAGAATGAACTGCTGATTGAAAACTGTCTGCCCATCCTTGCCATTCCTGAATACTCCCAGAAAATGTTTTGAGTACAAGCCTCGGTAATTGAACTACAGATCTGTTAACCTTAACTTCACAAGCATCATTTGTTGAGTGTTGTTTTCATTATTAGACCTGGTCTCTAACTGTACTGAGCTGCTAAACTCTTTTGCTCGGAGGCCTACGTTAATCATATCATCAATAATCTCTTCAAAGTAAATTATGTTATTTTCTATTTCATCCTCTTCTATAAGAGCCTCAATTTTAACATTTACCTCACTTAGAGCAACCTTTTTAGTTTCTAATATGGAAAGCTGCGCAGTCACTAAGCGTAAATCCTCTTGCTCTATGGCAGAATCTATAGTGGCAATGACCTTTGTAATTAGACCTTTGTAGGCGCTTCTCCTTTTTATAAATTTGTTCAATTCAGATGCACTCATCTTCAATGTAAACAACCCTTGGGCTCAATACCAAATGAGCTGAATTGGCAGAAATACTTAACCAAACTGATCAAACGCAAATTTTACTTTCAAATAAACTGAATTGCTGGGTGGGGTACTAACCAAACACCAGTATGGAATACCAAATTTTCCACCCAGGACCTTAATTCAATAATGACCCAAAATTAACCAAACCGGAAAAAATGTAGGCCAAAAACGACAGACGACTGGCCAAGTTTCGCAATTGGGCGACCAAACTTTACCCTGGGACCTTAATTCAATAATAACCCAAAATTAACCAAACCGGAAAAAATGTAGGCCAAAAACGACAGACGACTGGCCAAGTTTCGCAATTGGGCGACCAAACTTTACCCTGGGACCTTAATTCAATAATAACCCAAAATTAACCAAACCGGAAAAAATGTAGGCCAAAAACGACAGACGACTGGCCAAGTTTCGCAATTGGGCGACCAAACTTTCAATAATAACCCAAATTAACCAAACCGGAAAAATGTAGGCCAAAAACGACAGACGACTGGCCAAGTTTCGCAATTGGGCGACCAAACTTTTTAACCCTGGGACCTTAACTTTCAATAATACTCAACCCGTCTAGGCCTAACTTGGGATACAATTTGCACAATCAGAACTTTGCCGAAAAATAGTCACTGACTCAGTCTTGGGGTAGAATCCGGTTCTGAAGGACCATGTTATTTTATTTATTTGTCGGGTTCAAAATCCCAGCTGAGCCGTGAACGGCCAAATTCTAAAGGGCAAGTTCTACCTAAAGCCCAAGTTAAGCTAAATTAAAACTTACGGATTTGAGATCCTATTAGGTCCTACCTCAGGGTAACCTCAGGGTTGCTGACTCGATGCGGGCCTACCTTAGACCTTAATTACATGAACTTAAAGTAAACAAAAAGGGTACTATTTGTGGTCTTCTTTCTGAACCTTGCAACAACAACGCAACCTGGACTATTGCACGATGCAACAATCATGTATCTAAACAACCAAACTGAATTGCAAGAGAGCTCTCTATCAGACCACACCTTTACGTACGACCTTCCACAAACGAGTAGAAAAGACGCGCAGCGTCCCAAAATGATGCCAACAGTGTGACCAAACAATGATGCCACAAGAGCTAAAAATGCTAGCTCTAAATTAAGTTAATTTTTCACTAACCTTACAATTATGAGATGGATATATATACACCTTAACTTAATATATATACAAGCAATGCTGCATCAATCAGCTTAGTCATCGTATCGCCTTGGGACAACAATGGTTCTTCCTCTTCTAGATTTTCTAACACTCCCCACCGAAGAGGCATTGTTGTCATTACCTTCTGCAAGGTTAGCCAAGCCTTCTTCATGAGGCTGTAACTCAAATGTTTCATCTTGACTATCTGTGTTTTTGCTGATTTCTAAAGCATAGAGTTTTTGTATAGGTCTCTTTAACTTTCCTCCTGAAGTCTTTACCAGTGCAGACCTAACTAAATTGTCTTTGCCAACAAACAACTCTTCAATTATGCCAAGCTTCCAGCATTCCCTTGGTCTTTCATCCCCAATCATTACCACTTCTCCCACCTTGATACAATTTGCATTGGAGCCCTTTACCTTGCCTGATGGGTAATAATTGAGTTCTGGCAAGTATTCCATCTGCCACCTCTTCCATAACTGATCTTGTAGCTCTTCAAGGTACCTGAACCGTCTGGTTAACTCTCCTTGAGTGCTCTGGATAGGCTGCAAGTCTTCTGGCACACTGGGGTTTGATGTTAATCGTTTACCACAAAGAAAATGATTTGGTGTCAATGGCTCTGCATCCTGCCTACTGTTGTAAACAAAAGTGATAGGCCTACTGTTCACCATTGCTTCTACTTCACATAAAACAGTAGAGAATTCTTCTTTGCTCAAATGAGCATTAGCTAAAAGTTTCTTTAATGGACACTTTACACTTCTCACTAGCCTTTCCCAAAATCCTCCCCACCATGGTGCTCTCTCAACAATAAACTCCCACTGTACCCCTTGGTGTGAAAAGTAGGATTGGAATCCTTCCTCTTTTAGCAAGGACCAAATTTCTTGGAGTTCCTTTGCAGCCTTTTTGAAGGTTTTTGCATTATCCGATATGATTTTATTTGGGAAACCCCTTCTGTTCACAAACCTTTTAAAGGCCAAAAGAAATACATCACTACTTAAGTTGCTTACCAACTCCAAATGGATTGCTCTGGTGGTAGCACAGGTGAAAAGACATATATAACCTTTGTTAGACCCCTCGCTCATACACATAGACTGGCCCTGCAAAGTCTACTCCCACTACATCAAATGGGGCAGTATAGACACACCGTTCTCTTGGAAGTGGAGCCACCTTTTCATAATAAGGCTTTGCACTCCAACGCTTGCAAACCACACATTCATGCAAGACCTTTTTCGCTACTTGTCTAATTTTGGGAATCCAAAATTGTTGTCTAATCTCTATTATCACTTCTCTAACTCCAGCATGTAACAGCTTATGATGAGTATTCAGGATCAAAAGGTCCACAAAGTGCCCCCCAGAAGGTAGCAAAATTGGATGTCTTTTCTCCTCTGGAAGCCCAGAAAACTGTAGTCTACCTCCTACTCTCAATAAATCCTGATCCAAAAACACATCCAAACCCTTGAGCGCAGAATGTGTTGGTAGAACCTGTAATGGATGGCTGGTGAGCAATTCCCGCTCTTCACCAAATTTTTCCTTCTGCGCATATACCACCCAGTATTTCCTGGCTTGCTGAATCTCATTACTGTTCAGAATTCCTTCCCTTCTTGTTTCTCCCTTAATGTTGTTGGTAAATCTATATATCCATGCTGTCACTCTTAACAATCTTTTCAGACTGCTAATGTCCTCAAGCCTCAATATGGGGTCCTGCTGCATAACTTGACAACTGTTCACAGCGCATTTTCTCACCTCACTCACCCATGCTTCTTCAGCCTGGCATTCTCCTACAATAGGCTGATTAGAAGGCCAGTTTTCACTTCCAAGTTTTAGGCACTCTGGCCCATTCCACCACAAACTTGATTGAAAGATCTTTCACCGGAATTCCTCGTGTTGGTAAATCAGCGGGGTTTTGGATGCCTGGACAATGCTTCCATTGCTTGGGATCTGTGTGCGCTTGAATTTCCTCCACCCTATTGGCAACAAATGGTTTCCATTTCCTTGCCTGACTTCTTAACCAGTGCCAAACTATAGTGGAGTCTGTCCAATAATAGCTTCGAATTTCATAGAGGGCCAAAGACTTTCGCACTGTAATTGCAAGCCGACTAGCAATAACGGCCCCATCAATTCCAACCTTGGAACAGAAAGCCTTTCAAAGGTGCTACTCTACTCTTTGCAGCAACCAACCTGCAACTTACTTCCTCTTGCAATGCGCCTCTTATATAAATACAAGTTGCATAGGCTTCCTCACTTGCATCACAAAAGATGTGCAGCTCCAAATTGTCTGGACTATTGTTCAACTCTCCAAAGTACCATCTTGGGATTTCAATGTCTCCAAGATGTGCCAATTCTTTGAACCAATATTTCCACCTTACCACCATATGATCAGGTAACTCTTGTCCCAACCAAGTCCAATTTCCCAGAGGCTCTGAAACCAAATTTTGACTTTATCACAAATGGAGCCAGGAATCCAAGAGGATCAAAGACCTTCGAAGCCAAACTAAGAGCTGTACGTTTTGTCCACCTTGTCTCATTCTCAGCCAGCTCTACTAAAGATTTCCCATTGAAGGTAAACAAATCATCATCTTGCTGCCAAACGATGCCTAGCACCTTTGCGTCTATTGCCCACAACTCCTTAATACCAGAATCCTCAATACTTTCTGCTGCATCAGGTACTACAGAGGAATGACTCATAAACTCTTGTAATTGCGAATGATTGGTCTGCCATTTTCTAGCTCCATGCCAGCCTCCCTCATTATAGCTCTAGCCTCCATGAATATCTGTTTAGCCATTTCTGTATTATCCACGGAACATAGCAAATCATCAACATAAAAATTTTTCCTTATGTGTTCAATAGTGTTAGGATAGACTTCAGAATATTTCTTAAAATGGTACTGCATAGTAGCTGCCAACAGAAATGGACTAGAGCTGAGGCCAAACAACACTGACTTCATTCTATATGCTTGAACCTTAGGTTCATTTTCCAACAAGTCTTTCGTATCCACCCACAGATACCTTACTGCATCTCTGTCCTCTGGTTTAACTTTATCCGCAAAAAGGCTTGCTTCACATCTGCAGTCAATGCTACTCTACCAAACCTGAATCTCAGTAACAAGGAAAATAAATCTGCATTTAAATTTGGCCCAGCATCCAAACAGTCATTCAAGGACACACCACCTTTGTCCTTGGCTGAGCCATCAAAAACTACCCTCAGTTTGGTGGTAGTTTTGTCTCGCCGTACCACTGCATGGTGTGGCAGATAATGTGCCTCCTGGCTCACCAGCTCACCTTGCACCCTTTCAGCATAGCCCTCCCTTACATAACTTAGGATGGCCTCATCGTATTCAATTAACAACTCCTCATTTTTTCTTAGCCTGTACAATGAAGTCTCCAACCTCCGATTAGCTAGCTGAAGGTTTGAACCGGGTTTGCAAGAATCCTTCCATGGTAGGCCAACTTCATAGCAACCATCTCTAAACCCAATCCCTTTTTCAAATTGCTCTAAAACATCATTGTTCACTGTACTTGCCTGGTTGTCCTTTATACCAATAGATTCAAGTTCCCAAAACGCTTTCAAATGCCTTTCCAGACCATGGCTGTTCTCCTCAATCTTAACAAAAAGAGCCTTAACTTCCATTTCATTGCAATAACTACCATGTAGCATCCAGCCTAGCTTACTTTCAATAGCTACCGGGCCTTGAGATGTACGGACAATATTACCAGTGATGAAGTCCCAATAATAGTCAGCTCCAATCAAAAGACTAATATCTTCTGTTCCCTCAAACTTATTATTGCCCAAATTAATTCCTTTAACTTGCAATTCTTGGACACATGCCATATCTAAACAAGTAGTGACTGGAGCACAAAGTTCCTCAATCTCTACAGCTTGGACCTTGATAGTGGGACTTTGCGGTAACAACCCTTTAACCAGAACTTCTACCTTCTTAAATTTGGTTCGGTTTTGAACGGAACCCCCAAACCCAGAAATTCTTAAATTTTCCCTCTTAAGTTCTTTAAACTTCAATTTTCTGGAAATTCTGGTCTTAATAAAACTACACTGGCTACCACTATCAAACAACACTCTTACAGTAGCTTCTCCCTCATTCCCAATTAATAAGGCTGCAGTTGTTTGCAATAATCCCCCTTTACTTTTACTCCCTCGCATTGCAGTGGCATGTGCCACTGATGTCTCTACTTCTGGGGTAGGCCTACTAAGAGTGTTTTCACACAATAATGGCTGATGCCTACCATGACATTTTTTGCACAAAATTTTAAACTTACAAAACCTTGCTCTATGACCTTTCAAAAAACATTTAAAACATGCTGTGGACTTAGTTACCCTGTCCTTTCTCTCCTCAAAGGGTAAGGCCTCAGCCACCTCACATTTATATGACTTGTGGTTGCCTTCGCAAAATATGCATTCCTTGATTCCCTTTAATTTATTCTCAGAGGAGGCATGTAGAGCTGACACTGTACCTGGGCTATTCCTTTTTGTGGAAACTTTGGTGCTGTGCCTGCCTTTGTCCCTTGTTTACCATCCCACTGTGCAAACTCAACTCCCTCTCGTCTTGCTAATTCTGTGCCTAAAAGACTTAACATCTGCTGAAGGGGGATGTACACATGTTCTGCAGAGTGTCCCCTACTTAATTCAAGCAAAATTGAGCTAGGCAATTTAGACTCCAGTGTAGGAACCAACATTATACCATACTTTTCCATTCCTACACCCAAGTTGTCCAGGGACCTAGTTCTAATTTCAAATTCATCATATAACTGCCGTAACTCCTTGACACTATTAGGATTATTAACAGGAGGTATAGCTAAAAGTGCACGGAGGTGGCTTTTAATTAAGATCTCTGGCTTACCAAACCGTTTCTTTAATATATCCCAAGCCACATTATAATTAGCCTCTGTTAATGCTAATCCTGCTATAGTCTTTGCTGCCTCCCCTTCCAAGAGGGACCGCAAATAATTAAACTTCTCTACGGCACTTAACACTTGACTAGAATGAACTGCTGATTGAAAACTGTCTGCCCATCCTTGCCATTCCTGAATACTCCCAGAAAATGTTTTGAGTACAAGCCTCGGTAATTGAACTACAGATCTGTTAACCTTAACTTCACAAGCATCATTTGTTGAGGTTGTTTCATTATTAGACCTGGTCTCTAACTGTACTGAGCTGCTAAACTCTTTTGCTCGGAGGCCTACGTTAATCATATCATCAATAATCTCTTCAAAGTAAATTATGTTATTTTCTATTTCATCCTCTTCTATAAGAGCCTCAATTTTAACATTTACCTCACTTAGAGCAACCTTTTTAGTTTCTAATATGGAAAGCTGCGCAGTCACTAAGCGTAAATCCTCTTGCTCTATGGCAGAATCTATAGTGGCAATGACCTTTGTAATTAGACCTTTGTAGGCGCTTCTCCTTTTTATAAATTTGTTCAATTCAGATGCACTCATCTTCAATGTAAACAACCCTTGGGCTCAATACCAAATGAGCTGAATTGGCAGAAATACTTAACCAAACTGATCAAACGCAAATTTTACTTTCAAATAAACTGAATTGCTGGGTGGGGTACTAACCAAACACCAGTATGGAATACCAAATTTTCCACCCAGGACCTTAATTCAATAATGACCCAAAATTAACCAAACCGGAAAAAATGTAGGCCAAAAACGACAGACGACTGGCCAAGTTTCGCAATTGGGCGACCAACTTTACCCTGGGACCTTAATTCAATAATAACCCAAAATTAACCAAACCGGAAAAAATGTAGGCCAAAAACGACAGACGACTGGCCAAGTTTCGCAATTGGGCGACCAAACTTTACCCTGGGACCTTAATTCAATAATAACCCAAAATTAACCAAACCGGAAAAAATGTAGGCCAAAAACGACAGACGACTGGCCAAGTTTCGCAATTGGGCGACCAAACTTTCAATAATAACCCAAATTAACCAAACCGGAAAAAATGTAGGCCAAAAACGACAGACGACTGGCCAAGTTTCGCAATTGGGCGACCAAACTTTCAATAATAACCCAAATTAACCAAACCGGAAAAATGTAGGCCAAAACGACAGACGACTGGCCAAGTTTCGCAATTGGGCGACCAAACTTTTTACCCTGGGACCTTAACTCAATAATACTCAACCCGTCTAGGCCTAACTTGGGATACAATTTGCACAATCAGAACTTTGCCGAAAAATAGTCACTGACTCAGTCTTGGGGTAGAATCCGGTTCTGAAGGACCATGTTATTTTATTTATTTGTCGGGTTCAAAATCCCAGCTGAGCCGTGAACGGCCAAATTCTAAAGGGCAAGTTCTACCTAAAGCCCAAGTTAAGCTAAATTAAAACTTACGGATTTGAGATCCTATTAGGTCCTACCTCAGGGTAACCTCAGGGTTGCTGACTCGATGCGGGCCTACCTTAGACCTTAATTACATGAACTTAAAGTAAACAAAAAGGGTACTATTTGTGGTCTTCTTTCTGAACCTTGCAACAACAACGCAACCTGGACTATTGCACGATGCAACAATCATGTATCTAAACAACCAAACTGAATTGCAAGAGAGCTCTCTATCAGACCACACCTTTACGTACGACCTTCCACAAACGAGTAGAAAAGACGCGCAGCGTCCCAAAATGATGCCAACAGTGTGACCAAACAATGATGCCACAAGAGCTAAAAATGCTAGCTCTAAATTAAGTTAATTTTTCACTAACCTTACAATTATGAGATGGATATATATACACCTTAACTTAATATATATACAAGCAATGCTGCATCAATCAGCTTAGTCATCGTATCGCCTTGGGACAACAATGGTTCTTCCTCTTCTAGATTTTCTAACACTCCCCACCGAAGAGGCATTGTTGTCATTACCTTCTGCAAGGTTAGCCAAGCCTTCTTCATGAGGCTGTAACTCAAATGTTTCATCTTGACTATCTGTGTTTTTGCTGATTTCTAAAGCATAGAGTTTTTGTATAGGTCTCTTTAACTTTCCTCCTGAAGTCTTTACCAGTGCAGACCTAACTAAATTGTCTTTGCCAACAAACAACTCTTCAATTATGCCAAGCTTCCAGCATTCCTTGGTCTTTCATCCCCAATCATTACCACTTCTCCCACCTTGATACAATTTGCATTGGAGCCCTTTACCTTGCCTGATGGGTAATAATTGAGTTCTGGCAAGTATTCCATCTGCCACCTCTTCCATAACTGATCTTGTAGCTCTTCAAGGTACCTGAACCGTCTGGTTAACTCTCCTTGAGTGCTCTGGATAGGCTGCAAGTCTTCTGGCACACTGGGGTTTGATGTTAATCGTTTACCACAAAGAAAATGATTTGGTGTCAATGGCTCTGCATCCTGCCTACTGTTGTAAACAAAAGTGATAGGCCTACTGTTCACCATTGCTTCTACTTCACATAAAACAGTAGAGAATTCTTCTTTGCTCAAATGAGCATTAGCTAAAAGTTTCTTTAATGGACACTTTACACTTCTCACTAGCCTTTCCCAAAATCCTCCCCACCATGGTGCTCTCTCAACAATAAACTCCCACTGTACCCCTTGGTGTGAAAAGTAGGATTGGAATCCTTCCTCTTTTAGCAAGGACCAAATTTCTTGGAGTTCCTTTGCAGCCTTTTTGAAGGTTTTTGCATTATCCGATATGATTTTATTTGGGAAACCCCTTCTGTTCACAAACCTTTTAAAGGCCAAAAGAAATACATCACTACTTAAGTTGCTTACCAACTCCAAATGGATTGCTCTGGTGGTAGCACAGGTGAAAAGACATATATAACCTTTGTTAGACCCCTCGCTCATACACATAGACTGGCCCTGCAAAGTCTACTCCCACTACATCAAATGGGGCAGTATAGACACACCGTTCTCTTGGAAGTGGAGCCACCTTTTCATAATAAGGCTTTGCACTCCAACGCTTGCAAACCACACATTCATGCAAGACCTTTTTCGCTACTTGTCTAATTTTGGGAATCCAAAATTGTTGTCTAATCTCTATTATCACTTCTCTAACTCCAGCATGTAACAGCTTATGATGAGTATTCAGGATCAAAAGGTCCACAAAGTGCCCCCCAGAAGGTAGCAAAATTGGATGTCTTTTCTCCTCTGGAAGCCCAGAAAACTGTAGTCTACCTCCTACTCTCAATAAATCCTGATCCAAAAACACATCCAAACCCTTGAGCGCAGAATGTGTTGGTAGAACCTGTAATGGATGGCTGGTGAGCAATTCCCGCTCTTCACCAAATTTTTCCTTCTGCGCATATACCACCCAGTATTTCCTGGCTTGCTGAATCTCATTACTGTTCAGAATTCCTTCCCTTCTTGTTTCTCCCTTAATGTTGTTGGTAAATCTATATATCCATGCTGTCACTCTTAACAATCTTTTCAGACTGCTAATGTCCTCAAGCCTCAATATGGGGTCCTGCTGCATAACTTGACAACTGTTCACAGCGCATTTTCTCACCTCACTCACCCATGCTTCTTCAGCCTGGCATTCTCCTACAATAGGCTGATTAGAAGGCCAGTTTTCACTTCCAAGTTTTAGGCACTCTGGCCCATTCCACCACAAACTTGATTGTGAAAGATCTTTCACCGGAATTCCTCGTGTTGGTAAATCAGCGGGGTTTTGGATGCCTGGACAATGCTTCCATTGCTTGGGATCTGTGTGCGCTTGAATTTCCTCCACCCTATTGGCAACAAATGGTTTCCATTTCCTTGCCTGACTTCTTAACCAGTGCCAAACTATAGTGGAGTCTGTCCAATAATAGCTTCGAATTTCATAGAGGGCCAAAGACTTTCGCACTGTAATTGCAAGCCGACTAGCAATAACGGCACCCATCAATTCCAACCTTGGAACAGAAAGCCTTTTCAAAGGTGCTACTCTACTCTTTGCAGCAACCAACCTGCAACTTACTTCCTCTTGCAATGCGCCTCTTATATAAATACAAGTTGCATAGGCTTCCTCACTTGCATCACAAAAGATGTGCAGCTCCAAATTGTCTGGACTATTGTTCAACTCTCCAAAGTACCATCTTGGGATTTCAATGTCTCCAAGATGTGCCAATTCTTTGAACCAATATTTCCACCTTACCACCATATGATCAGGTAACTCTTGGTCCCAACCAAGTCCAATTTCCCAGAGGCTCTGAAACCAAATTTTTGACTTTATCACAAATGGAGCCAGGAATCCAAGAGGATCAAAGACCTTCGAAGCCAAACTAAGAGCTGTACGTTTTGTCCACCTTGTCTCATTCTCAGCCAGCTCTACTAAAGATTTCCCATTGAAGGTAAACAAATCATCATCTTGCTGCCAAACGATGCCTAGCACCTTTGCGTCTATTGCCCACAACTCCTTAATACCAGAATCCTCAATACTTTCTGCTGCATCAGGTACTACAGAGGAATGACTCATAAACTCTTGTAATTGCGAATGATTGGTCTGCCATTTTCTGAGCTCCATGCCAGCCTCCCTCATTATAGCTCTAGCCTCCATGAATATCTGTTTAGCCATTTCTGTATTATCCACGGAACATAGCAAATCATCAACATAAAAATTTTTCCTTATGTGTTCAATAGTGTTAGGATAGACTTCAGAATATTTCTTAAAATGGTACTGCATAGTAGCTGCCAACAGAAATGGACTAGAGCTGAGGCCAAACAACACTGACTTCATTCTATATGCTTGAACCTTAGGTTCATTTTCCAACAAGTCTTTCGTATCCACCCACAGATACCTTACTGCATCTCTGTCCTCTGGTTTAACTTTATCCGCAAAAAGGCTTGCTTCACATCTGCAGTCAATGCTACTCTACCAAACCTGAATCTCAGTAACAAGGAAAATAAATCTGCATTTAAATTTGGCCCAGCATCCAAACAGTCATTCAAGGACACACCACCTTTGTCCTTGGCTGAGCCATCAAAAACTACCCTCAGTTTGGTGGTAGTTTTGTCTCGCCGTACCACTGCATGGTGTGGCAGATAATGTGCCTCCTGGCTCACCAGCTCACCTTGCACCCTTTCAGCATAGCCCTCCCTTACATAACTTAGGATGGCCTCATCGTATTCAATTAACAACTCCTCATTTTTTCTTAGCCTGTACAATGAAGTCTCCAACCTCCGATTAGCTAGCTGAAGGTTTGAACCGGGTTTGCAAGAATCCTTCCATGGTAGGCCAACTTCATAGCAACCATCTCTAAACCCAATCCCTTTTTCAAATTGCTCTAAAACATCATTGTTCACTGTACTTGCCTGGTTGTCCTTTATACCAATAGATTCAAGTTCCCAAAACGCTTTCAAATGCCTTTCCAGACCATGGCTGTTCTCCTCAATCTTAACAAAAAGAGCCTTAACTTCCATTTCATTGCAATAACTACCATGTAGCATCCAGCCTAGCTTACTTTCAATAGCTACCGGGCCTTGAGATGTACGGACAATATTACCAGTGATGAAGTCCCAATAATAGTCAGCTCCAATCAAAAGACTAATATCTTCTGTTCCCTCAAACTTATTATTGCCCAAATTAATTCCTTTAACTTGCAATTCTTGGACACATGCCATATCTAAACAAGTAGTGACTGGAGCACAAAGTTCCTCAATCTCTACAGCTTGGACCTTGATAGTGGGACTTTGCGGTAACAACCCTTTAACCAGAACTTCTACCTTCTTAAATTTGGTTCGGTTTTGAACGGAACCCCCAAACCCAGAAATTCTTAAATTTTCCCTCTTAAGTTCTTTAAACTTCAATTTTCTGGAAATTCTGGTCTTAATAAAACTACACTGGCTACCACTATCAAACAACACTCTTACAGTAGCTTCTCCCTCATTCCCAATTAATAAGGCTGCAGTTGTTTGCAATAATCCCCCTTTACTTTTACTCCCTTGCATTGCAGTGGCATGTGCCACTGATGTCTCTACTTCTGGGGTAGGCCTACTAAGAGTGTTTTCACACAATAATGGCTGATGCCTACCATGACATTTTTTGCACAAAATTTTAAACTTACAAAACCTTGCTCTATGACCTTTCAAAAAACATTTAAAACATGCTGTGGACTTAGTTACCCTGTCCTTTCTCTCCTCAAAGGGTAAGGCCTCAGCCACCTCACATTTATATGACTTGTGGTTGCCTTCGCAAAATATGCATTCCTTGATTCCCTTTAATTTATTCTCAGAGGAGGCATGTAGAGCTGACACTGTACCTGGGCTATTCCTTTTTGTGGAAACTTTGGTGCTGTGCCTGCCTTTGTCCCTTGTTTACCATCCCACTGTGCAAACTCAACTCCCTCTCGTCTTGCTAATTCTGTGCCTAAAAGACTTAACATCTGCTGAAGGGGGATGTACACATGTTCTGCAGAGTGTCCCCTACTTAATTCAAGCAAAATTGAGCTAGGCAATTTAGACTCCAGTGTAGGAACCAACATTATACCATACTTTTCCATTCCTACACCCAAGTTGTCCAGGGACCTAGTTCTAATTTCAAATTCATCATATAACTGCCGTAACTCCTTGACACTATTAGGATTATTAACAGGAGGTATAGCTAAAAGTGCACGGAGGTGGCTTTTAATTAAGATCTCTGGCTTACCAAACCGTTTCTTTAATATATCCCAAGCCACATTATAATTAGCCTCTGTTAATGCTAATCCTGCTATAGTCTTTGCTGCCTCCCCTTCCAAGAGGGACCGCAAATAATTAAACTTCTCTACGGCACTTAACACTTGACTAGAATGAACTGCTGATTGAAAACTGTCTGCCCATCCTTGCCATTCCTGAATACTCCCAGAAAATGTTTTGAGTACAAGCCTCGGTAATTGAACTACAGATCTGTTAACCTTAACTTCACAAGCATCATTTGTTGAGGTTGTTTTCATTATTAGACCTGGTCTCTAACTGTACTGAGCTGCTAAACTCTTTTGCTCGGAGGCCTACGTTAATCATATCATCAATAATCTCTTCAAAGTAAATTATGTTATTTTCTATTTCATCCTCTTCTATAAGAGCCTCAATTTTAACATTTACCTCACTTAGAGCAACCTTTTTAGTTTCTAATATGGAAAGCTGCGCAGTCACTAAGCGTAAATCCTCTTGCTCTATGGCAGAATCTATAGTGGCAATGACCTTTGTAATTAGACCTTTGTAGGCGCTTCTCCTTTTTATAAATTTGTTCAATTCAGATGCACTCATCTTCAATGTAAACAACCCTTGGGCTCAATACCAAATGAGCTGAATTGGCAGAAATACTTAACCAAACTGATCAAACGCAAATTTTACTTTCAAATAAACTGAATTGCTGGGTGGGGTACTAACCAAACACCAGTATGGAATACCAAATTTTCCACCCCAGGACCTTAATTCAATAATGACCCAAAATTAACCAAACCGGAAAAAATGTAGGCCAAAAACGACAGACGACTGGCCAAGTTTCGCAATTGGGCGACCAACTTTACCCTGGGACCTTAATTCAATAATAACCCAAAATTAACCAAACCGGAAAAAATGTAGGCCAAAAACGACAGACGACTGGCCAAGTTTCGCAATTGGGCGACCAAACTTTACCCTGGGACCTTAATTCAATAATAACCCAAAATTAACCAAACCGGAAAAAATGTAGGCCAAAAACGACAGACGACTGGCCAAGTTTCGCAATTGGGCGACCAAACTTTCAATAATAACCCAAATTAACCAAACCGGAAAAAATGTAGGCCAAAAACGACAGACGACTGGCCAAGTTTCGCAATTGGGCGACCAAACTTTCAATAATAACCCAAATTAACCAAACCGGAAAAAATGTAGGCCAAAAACGACAGACGACTGGCCAAGTTTCGCAATTGGGCGACCAAACTTTTTACCCTGGGACCTTAACTCAATAATACTCAACCCGTCTAGGCCTAACTTGGGATACAATTTGCACAATCAGAACTTTGCCGAAAAATAGTCACTGACTCAGTCTTGGGGTAGAATCCGGTTCTGAAGGACCATGTTATTTTATTTATTTGTCGGGTTCAAAATCCCAGCTGAGCCGTGAACGGCCAAATTCTAAAGGGCAAGTTCTACCTAAAGCCCAAGTTAAGCTAAATTAAAACTTACGGATTTGAGATCCTATTAGGTCCTACCTCAGGGTAACCTCAGGGTTGCTGACTCGATGCGGGCCTACCTTAGACCTTAATTACATGAACTTAAAGTAAACAAAAAGGGTACTATTTGTGGTCTTCTTTCTGAACCTTGCAACAACAACGCAACCTGGACTATTGCACGATGCAACAATCATGTATCTAAACAACCAAACTGAATTGCAAGAGAGCTCTCTATCAGACCACACCTTTACGTACGACCTTCCACAAACGAGTAGAAAAGACGCGCAGCGTCCCAAAATGATGCCAACAGTGTGACCAAACAATGATGCCACAAGAGCTAAAAATGCTAGCTCTAAATTAAGTTAATTTTTCACTAACCTTACAATTATGAGATGGATATATATACACCTTAACTTAATATATATACAAGCAATGCTGCATCAATCAGCTTAGTCATCGTATCGCCTTGGGACAACAATGGTTCTTCCTCTTCTAGATTTTCTAACACTCCCCACCGAAGAGGCATTGTTGTCATTACCTTCTGCAAGGTTAGCCAAGCCTTCTTCATGAGGCTGTAACTCAAATGTTTCATCTTGACTATCTGTGTTTTTGCTGATTTCTAAAGCATAGAGTTTTTGTATAGGTCTCTTTAACTTTCCTCCTGAAGTCTTTACCAGTGCAGACCTAACTAAATTGTCTTTGCCAACAAACAACTCTTCAATTATGCCAAGCTTCCAGCATTCCCTTGGTCTTTCATCCCCAATCATTACCACTTCTCCCACCTTGATACAATTTGCATTGGAGCCCTTTACCTTGCCTGATGGGTAATAATTGAGTTCTGGCAAGTATTCCATCTGCCACCTCTTCCATAACTGATCTTGTAGCTCTTCAAGGTACCTGAACCGTCTGGTTAACTCTCCTTGAGTGCTCTGGATAGGCTGCAAGTCTTCTGGCACACTGGGGTTTGATGTTAATCGTTTACCACAAAGAAAATGATTTGGTGTCAATGGCTCTGCATCCTGCCTACTGTTGTAAACAAAAGTGATAGGCCTACTGTTCACCATTGCTTCTACTTCACATAAAACAGTAGAGAATTCTTCTTTGCTCAAATGAGCATTAGCTAAAAGTTTCTTTAATGGACACTTTACACTTCTCACTAGCCTTTCCCAAAATCCTCCCCACCATGGTGCTCTCTCAACAATAAACTCCCACTGTACCCCTTGGTGTGAAAAGTAGGATTGGAATCCTTCCTCTTTTAGCAAGGACCAAATTTCTTGGAGTTCCTTTGCAGCCTTTTTGAAGGTTTTTGCATTATCCGATATGATTTTATTTGGGAAACCCCTTCTGTTCACAAACCTTTTAAAGGCCAAAAGAAATACATCACTACTTAAGTTGCTTACCAACTCCAAATGGATTGCTCTGGTGGTAGCACAGGTGAAAAGACATATATAACCTTTGTTAGACCCCTCGCTCATACACATAGACTGGCCCTGCAAAGTCTACTCCCACTACATCAAATGGGGCAGTATAGACACACCGTTCTCTTGGAAGTGGAGCCACCTTTTCATAATAAGGCTTTGCACTCCAACGCTTGCAAACCACACATTCATGCAAGACCTTTTTCGCTACTTGTCTAATTTTGGGAATCCAAAATTGTTGTCTAATCTCTATTATCACTTCTCTAACTCCAGCATGTAACAGCTTATGATGAGTATTCAGGATCAAAAGGTCCACAAAGTGCCCCCCAGAAGGTAGCAAAATTGGATGTCTTTTCTCCTCTGGAAGCCCAGAAAACTGTAGTCTACCTCCTACTCTCAATAAATCCTGATCCAAAAACACATCCAAACCCTTGAGCGCAGAATGTGTTGGTAGAACCTGTAATGGATGGCTGGTGAGCAATTCCCGCTCTTCACCAAATTTTTCCTTCTGCATATACCACCCAGTATTTCCTGGCTTGCTGAATCTCATTACTGTTCAGAATTCCTTCCCTTCTTGTTTCTCCCTTAATGTTGTTGGTAAATCTATATATCCATGCTGTCACTCTTAACAATCTTTTCAGACTGCTAATGTCCTCAAGCCTCAATATGGGGTCCTGCTGCATAACTTGACAACTGTTCACAGCGCATTTTCTCACCTCACTCACCCATGCTTCTTCAGCCTGGCATTCTCCTACAATAGGCTGATTAGAAGGCCAGTTTTCACTTCCAAGTTTTAGGCACTCTGGCCCATTCCACCACAAACTTGATTGTGAAAGATCTTTCACCGGAATTCCTCGTGTTGGTAAATCAGCGGGGTTTTGGATGCCTGGACAATGCTTCCATTGCTTGGGATCTGTGTGCGCTTGAATTTCCTCCACCCTATTGGCAACAAATGGTTTCCATTTCCTTGCCTGACTTCTTAACCAGTGCCAAACTATAGTGGAGTCTGTCCAATAATAGCTTCGAATTTCATAGAGGGCCAAAGACTTTCGCACTGTAATTGCAAGCCGACTAGCAATAACGGCACCCATCATTCCAACCTTGGAACAGAAAGCCTTTTCAAAGGTGCTACTCTACTCTTTGCAGCAACCAACCTGCAACTTACTTCCTCTTGCAATGCGCCTCTTATATAAATACAAGTTGCATAGGCTTCCTCACTTGCATCACAAAAGATGTGCAGCTCCAAATTGTCTGGACTATTGTTCAACTCTCCAAAGTACCATCTTGGGATTTCAATGTCTCCAAGATGTGCCAATTCTTTGAACCAATATTTCCACCTTACCACCATATGATCAGGTAACTCTTGGTCCCAACCAAGTCCAATTTCCCAGAGGCTCTGAAACCAAATTTTTGACTTTATCACAAATGGAGCCAGGAATCCAAGAGGATCAAAGACCTTCGAAGCCAAACTAAGAGCTGTACGTTTTGTCCACCTTGTCTCATTCTCAGCCAGCTCTACTAAAGATTTCCCATTGAAGGTAAACAAACATCATCTTGCTGCCAAACGATGCCTAGCACCTTTGCGTCTATTGCCCACAACTCCTTAATACCAGAATCCTCAATACTTTCTGCTGCATCAGGTACTACAGAGGAATGACTCATAAACTCTTGTAATTGCGAATGATTGGTCTGCCATTTTCTGAGCTCCATGCCAGCCTCCCTCATTATAGCTCTAGCCTCCATGAATATCTGTTTAGCCATTTCTGTATTATCCACGGAACATAGCAAATCATCAACATAAAAATTTTTCCTTATGTGTTCAATAGTGTTAGGATAGACTTCAGAATATTTCTTAAAATGGTACTGCATAGTAGCTGCCAACAGAAATGGACTAGAGCTGAGGCCAAACAACACTGACTTCATTCTATATGCTTGAACCTTAGGTTCATTTTCCAACAAGTCTTTCGTATCCACCCACAGATACCTTACTGCATCTCTGTCCTCTGGTTTAACTTTATCCGCAAAAAGGCTTGCTTCACATCTGCAGTCAATGCTACTCTACCAAACCTGAATCTCAGTAACAAGGAAAATAAATCTGCATTTAAATTTGGCCCAGCATCCAAACAGTCATTCAAGGACACACCACCTTTGTCCTTGGCTGAGCCATCAAAAACTACCCTCAGTTTGGTGGTAGTTTTGTCTCGCCGTACCACTGCATGGTGTGGCAGATAATGTGCCTCCTGGCTCACCAGCTCACCTTGCACCCTTTCAGCATAGCCCTCCCTTACATAACTTAGGATGGCCTCATCGTATTCAATTAACAACTCCTCATTTTTTCTTAGCCTGTACAATGAAGTCTCCAACCTCCGATTAGCTAGCTGAAGGTTTGAACCGGGTTTGCAAGAATCCTTCCATGGTAGGCCAACTTCATAGCAACCATCTCTAAACCCAATCCCTTTTTCAAATTGCTCTAAAACATCATTGTTCACTGTACTTGCCTGGTTGTCCTTTATACCAATAGATTCAAGTTCCCAAAACGCTTTCAAATGCCTTTCCAGACCATGGCTGTTCTCCTCAATCTTAACAAAAAGAGCCTTAACTTCCATTTCATTGCAATAACTACCATGTAGCATCCAGCCTAGCTTACTTTCAATAGCTACCGGGCCTTGAGATGTACGGACAATATTACCAGTGATGAAGTCCCAATAATAGTCAGCTCCAATCAAAAGACTAATATCTTCTGTTCCCTCAAACTTATTATTGCCCAAATTAATTCCTTTAACTTGCAATTCTTGGACACATGCCATATCTAAACAAGTAGTGACTGGAGCACAAAGTTCCTCAATCTCTACAGCTTGGACCTTGATAGTGGGACTTTGCGGTAACAACCCTTTAACCAGAACTTCTACCTTCTTAAATTTGGTTCGGTTTTGAACGGAACCCCCAAACCCAGAAATTCTTAAATTTTCCCTCTTAAGTTCTTTAAACTTCAATTTTCTGGAAATTCTGGTCTTAATAAAACTACACTGGCTACCACTATCAAACAACACTCTTACAGTAGCTTCTCCCTCATTCCCAATTAATAAGGCTGCAGTTGTTTGCAATAATCCCCCTTTACTTTTACTCCCTCGCATTGCAGTGGCATGTGCCACTGATGTCTCTACTTCTGGGGTAGGCCTACTAAGAGTGTTTTCACACAATAATGGCTGATGCCTACCATGACATTTTTTGCACAAAATTTTAAACTTACAAAACCTTGCTCTATGACCTTTCAAAAAACATTTAAAACATGCTGTGGACTTAGTTACCCTGTCCTTTCTCTCCTCAAAGGGTAAGGCCTCAGCCACCTCACATTTATATGACTTGTGGTTGCCTTCGCAAAATATGCATTCCTTGATTCCCTTTAATTTATTCTCAGAGGAGGCATGTAGAGCTGACACTGTACCTGGGCTATTCCTTTTTGTGGAAACTTTGGTGCTGTGCCTGCCTTTGTACCCTTGTTTACCATCCCACTGTGCAAACTCAACTCCCTCTCGTCTTGCTAATTCTGTGCCTAAAAGACTTAACATCTGCTGAAGGGGGATGTACACATGTTCTGCAGAGTGTCCCCTACTTAATTCAAGCAAAATTGAGCTAGGCAATTTAGACTCCAGTGTAGGAACCAACATTATACCATACTTTTCCATTCCTACACCCAAGTTGTCCAGGGACCTAGTTCTAATTTCAAATTCATCATATAACTGCCGTAACTCCTTGACACTATTAGGATTATTAACAGGAGGTATAGCTAAAAGTGCACGGAGGTGGCTTTTAATTAAGATCTCTGGCTTACCAAACCGTTTCTTTAATATATCCCAAGCCACATTATAATTAGCCTCTGTTAATGCTAATCCTGCTATAGTCTTTGCTGCCTCCCCTTCCAAGAGGGACCGCAAATAATTAAACTTCTCTACGGCACTTAACACTTGACTAGAATGAACTGCTGATTGAAAACTGTCTGCCCATCCTTGCCATTCCTGAATACTCCCAGAAAATGTTTTGAGTACAAGCCTCGGTAATTGAACTACAGATCTGTTAACCTTAACTTCACAAGCATCATTTGTTGAGGGTTGTTTTCATTATTAGACCTGGTCTCTAACTGTACTGAGCTGCTAAACTCTTTTGCTCGGAGGCCTACGTTAATCATATCATCAATAATCTCTTCAAAGTAAATTATGTTATTTTCTATTTCATCCTCTTCTATAAGAGCCTCAATTTTAACATTTACCTCACTTAGAGCAACCTTTTTAGTTTCTAATATGGAAAGCTGCGCAGTCACTAAGCGTAAATCCTCTTGCTCTATGGCAGAATCTATAGTGGCAATGACCTTTGTAATTAGACCTTTGTAGGCGCTTCTCCTTTTTATAAATTTGTTCAATTCAGATGCACTCATCTTCAATGTAAACAACCCTTGGGCTCAATACCAAATGAGCTGAATTGGCAGAAATACTTAACCAAACTGATCAAACGCAAATTTTACTTTCAAATAAACTGAATTGCTGGTGGGGTACTAACCAAACACCAGTATGGAATACCAAATTTTCCACCCCAGGACCTTAATTCAATAATGACCCAAAATTAACCAAACCGGAAAAAATGTAGGCCAAAAACGACAGACGACTGGCCAAGTTTCGCAATTGGGCGACCAACTTTACCCTGGGACCTTAATTCAATAATAACCCAAAATTAACCAAACCGGAAAAAATGTAGGCCAAAAACGACAGACGACTGGCCAAGTTTCGCAATTGGGCGACCAAACTTTTTCCCTGGGACCTTAACTCAATAATACTCAACCCGTCTAGGCCTAACTTGGGATACAATTTGCACAATCAGAACTTTGCCGAAAAATAGTCACTGACTCAGTCTTGGGTAGAATCCGGTTCTGAAGGACCATGTTATTTTATTTATTTGTCGGGTTCAAAATCCCAGCTGAGCCGTGAACGGCCAAATTCTAAAGGGCAAGTTCTACCTAAAGCCCAAGTTAAGCTAAATTAAAACTTACGGATTTGAGATCCTATTAGGTCCTACCTCAGGGTAACCTCAGGGTTGCTGACTCGATGCGGGCCTACCTTAGACCTTAATTACATGAACTTAAAGTAAACAAAAGGGTACTATTTGTGGTCTTCTTTCTGAACCTTGCAACAACAACGCAACCTGGACTATTGCACGATGCAACAATCATGTATCTAAACAACCAAACTGAATTGCAAGAGAGCTCTCTATCAGACCACACCTTTACGTACGACCTTCCACAAACGAGTAGAAAAGACGCGCAGCGTCCCAAAATGATGCCAACAGTGTGACCAAACAATGATGCCACAAGAGCTAAAAAATGCTAGCTCTAAATTAAGTTAATTTTTCACTAACCTTACAATTATGAGATGGATATATACACCTTAACTTAATATATACAAGCAATGCTGCATCAATCAGCTTAGTCATCGTATCGCCTTGGGACAACAATGGTTCTTCCTCTTCTAGATTTTCTAACACTCCCCACCGAAGAGGCATTGTTGTCATTACCTTCTGCAAGGTTAGCCAAGCCTTCTTCATGAGGCTGTAACTCAAATGTTTCATCTTGACTATCTGTGTTTTTGCTGATTTCTAAAGCATAGAGTTTTTGTATAGGTCTCTTTAACTTTCCTCCTGAAGTCTTTACCAGTGCAGACCTAACTAAATTGTCTTTGCCAACAAACAACTCTTCAATTATGCCAAGCTTCCAGCATTCCCTTGGTCTTTCATCCCCAATCATTACCACTTCTCCCACCTTGATACAATTTGCATTGGAGCCCTTTACCTTGCCTGATGGGTAATAATTGAGTTCTGGCAAGTATTCCATCTGCCACCTCTTCCATAACTGATCTTGTAGCTCTTCAAGGTACCTGAACCGTCTGGTTAACTCTCCTTGAGTGCTCTGGATAGGCTGCAAGTCTTCTGGCACACTGGGGTTTGATGTTAATCGTTTACCACAAGAAAATGATTTGGTGTCAATGGCTCTGCATCCTGCCTACTGTTGTAAACAAAGTGATAGGCCTACTGTTCACCATTGCTTCTACTTCACATAAAACAGTAGAGAATTCTTCTTTGCTCAAATGAGCATTAGCTAAAAGTTTCTTTAATGGACACTTTACACTTTCACTAGCCTTTCCCAAAATCCTCCCCACCATGGTGCTCTCTCAACAATAAACTCCCACTGTACCCCTTGGTGTGAAAAGTAGGATTGGAATCCTTCCTCTTTTAGCAAGGACCAAATTTCTTGGAGTTCCTTTGCAGCCTTTTTGAAGGTTTTTGCATTATACGATATGATTTTATTTGGGAAACCCCTTCTGTTCACAAACCTTTTAAAGGCCAAAAGAAATACATCACTACTTAAGTTGCTTACCAACTCCAAATGGATTGCTCTGGTGGTAGCACAGGTGAAAAGACATATATAACCTTTGTTAGACCCCTCGCTCATACACATAGACTGGCCCTGCAAAGTCTACTCCCACTACATCAAATGGGGCAGTATAGACACACCGTTCTCTTGGAAGTGGAGCCACCTTTTCATAATAAGGCTTTGCACTCCAACGCTTGCAAACCACACATTCATGCAAGACCTTTTTCGCTACTTGTCTAATTTTGGGAATCCAAAATTGTTGTCTAATCTCTATTATCACTTCTCTAACTCCAGCATGTAACAGCTTATGATGAGTATTCAGGATCAAAAGGTCCACAAAGTGCCCCCCAGAAGGTAGCAAAATTGGATGTCTTTTCTCCTCTGGAAGCCCAGAAAACTGTAGTCTACCTCCTACTCTCAATAAATCCTGATCCAAAAACACATAAAACCCTTGAGCGCAGAATGTGTTGGTAGAACCTGTAATGGATGGCTGGTGAGCAATTCCCGTCTTCACCAAATTTTTCCTTCTGCGCATATACCACCAGTATTTCCTGGCTTGCTGAATCTCATTACTGTTCAGAATTCCTTCCCTTCTTGTTTCTCCCTTAATGTTGTTGGTAAATCTATATATCCATGCTGTCACTCTTAACAATCTTTTCAGACTGCTAATGTCCTCAAGCCTCAATATGGGGTCCTGCTGCATAACTTGACAACTGTTCACAGCGCATTTTCTCACCTCACTCACCCATGCTTCTTCAGCCTGGCATTTCCTACAATAGGCTGATTAGAAGGCCAGTTTTCACTTCCAAGTTTTAGGCACTCTGGCCCATTCCACCACAAACTTGATTGTGAAAGATCTTTCACCGGAATTCCTCGTGTTGGTAAATCAGCGGGGTTTGGATGCCTGGACAATGCTTCCATTGCTTGGGATCTGTGTGCGCTTGAATTTCCTCCACCCTATTGGCAACAATGGTTTCCATTTCCTTGCCTGACTTCTTAACCAGTGCCAAACTATAGTGGAGTCTGTCCAATAATAGCTTCGAATTTCATAGAGGGCCAAAGACTTTCGCACTGTAATTGCAAGCCGACTAGCAATAACGGCACCCATCAATTCCAACCTTGGAACAGAAAGCCTTTTCAAAGGTGCTACTCTACTCTTTGCAGCAACCAACCGCAACTTACTTCCTCTTGCAATGCGCCTCTTATATAAATACAAGTTGCATAGGCTTCCTCACTTGCATCACAAAAGATGTGCAGCTCCAAATTGTCTGGACTATTGTTCAACTCTCCAAAGTACCATCTTGGGATTTCAATGTCTCCAAGATGTGCCAATTCTTTGAACCAATATTTCCACCTTACCACCATATGATCAGGTAACTCTTGGTCCCAACCAAGTCCAATTTCCCAGAGGCTCTGAAACCAAATTTTTGACTTTATCACAAATGGAGCCAGGAATCCAAGAGGATCAAAGACCTTCGAAGCCAAACTAAGAGCTGTACGTTTGTCCACCTTGTCTCATTCTCAGCCAGCTCTACTAAAGATTTCCCATTGAAGGTAACAAATCATCATCTTGCTGCCAAACGATGCCTAGCACCTTTGCGTCTATTGCCCACAACTCCTTAATACCAGAATCCTCAATACTTTCTGCTGCATCAGGTACTACAGAGGAATGACTCATAAACTCTTGTAATTGCGAATGATTGGTCTGCCATTTTCTGAGCTCCATGCCAGCCTCCCTCATTATAGCTCTAGCCTCCATGAATATCTGTTTAGCCATTTCTGTATTATCCACGGAACATAGCAAATCATCAACATAAAAATTTTTCCTTATGTGTTCAATAGTGTTAGGATAGACTTCAGAATATTTCTTAAAATGGTACTGCATAGTAGCTGCCAACAGAAATGGACTAGAGCTGAGGCCAAACAACACTGACTTCATTCTATATGCTTGAACCTTAGGTTCATTTTCCAACAAGTCTTTCGTATCCACCCACAGATACCTTACTGCATCTCTGTCCTCTGGTCTTAACTTTATCCGCAAAAAGGCTTGCTCACATCTGCAGTCAATGCTACTCTACCAAACCTGAATCTCAGTAACAAGGAAAATAAATCTGCATTTAAATTTGGCCCAGCATCCAAACAGTCATTCAAGGACACACCACCTTTGTCCTTGGCTGAGCCATCAAAAACTACCCTCAGTTTGGTGGTAGTTTTGTCTCGCCGTACCACTGCATGGTGTGGCAGATAATGTGCCTCCTGGCTCACCAGCTCACCTTGCACCCTTTCAGCATAGCCCTCCCTTACATAACTTAGGATGGCCTCATCGTATTCAATTAACAACTCCTCATTTTTTCTTAGCCTGTACAATGAAGTCTCCAACCTCCGATTAGCTAGCTGAAGGTTTGAACCGGGTTTGCAAGAATACTTCCATGGTAGGCCAACTTCATAGCAACCATCTCTAAACCCAATCCCTTTTTCAAATTGCTCTAAAACATCATTGTTCACTGTACTTGCCTGGTTGTCCTTTATACCAATAGATTCAAGTTCCCAAAACGCTTTCAAATGCCTTTCCAGACCATGGCTGTTCTCCTCAATCTTAACAAAAAGAGCCTTAACTTCCATTTCATTGCAATAACTACCATGTAGCATCCAGCCTAGCTTACTTTCAATAGCTACCGGGCCTTGAGATGTACGGACAATATTACCAGTGATGAAGTCCCAATAATAGTCAGCTCCAATCAAAAGACTAATATCTTCTGTTCCCTCAAACTTATTATTGCCCAAATTAATTCCTTTAACTTGCAATTCTTGGACACATGCCATATCTAAACAAGTAGTGACTGGAGCACAAAGTTCCTCAATCTCTACAGCTTGGACCTTGATAGTGGGACTTTGCGGTAACAACCCTTTAACCAGAACTTCTACCTTCTTAAATTTGGTTCGGTTTTGAACGGAACCCCCAAACCCAGAAATTCTTAAATTTTCCCTCTTAAGTTCTTTAAACTTCAATTTTCTGGAAATTCTGGTCTTAATAAAACTACACTGGCTACCACTATCAAACAACACTCTTACAGTAGCTTCTCCCTCATTCCCAATTAATAAGGCTGCAGTTGTTTGCAATAATCCCCCTTTACTTTTACTCCCTCGCATTGCAGTGGCATGTGCCACTGATGTCTCTACTTCTCGGGTAGGCCTATTAAGAGTGTTTTCACACAATAATGGCTGATGCCTACCATGACATTTTTTGCACAAAATTTTAAACTTACAAAACCTTGCTCTATGACCTTTCAAAAAACATTTAAAACATGCTGTGGACTTAGTTCCCTGTCCTTTCTCTCCTCAAAGGGTAAGGCCTCAGCCACCTCACATTTATATGACTTGTGGTGCCTTCGCAAAATATGCATTCCTTGATTCCCTTTAATTTATTCTCAGAGGAGGCATGTAGAGCTGACACTGTACCTGGGCTATTCCTTTTTGTGGAAACTTTGGTGCTGTGCCTGCCTTTGTACCCTTGTTTACCATCCCACTGTGCAAACTCAACTCCCTCTCGTCTTGCTAATTCTGTGCCTAAAAGACTTAACATCTGCTGAAGGGGGATGTACACATGTTCTGCAGAGTGTCCCCTACTTAATTCAAGCAAAATTGAGCTAGGCAATTTAGACTCCAGTGTAGGAACCAACATTATACCATACTTTTCCATTCCTACACCCAAGTTGTCCAGGGACCTAGTTCTAATTTCAAATTCATCATATAACTGCCGTAACTCCTTGACACTATTGATTATTAACAGGAGGTATAGCTAAAAGTGCACGGAGGTGGCTTTTAATTAAGATCTCTGGCTTACCAAACCGTTTCTTTAATATATCCCAAGCCACATTATAATTAGCCTCTGTTAATGCTAATCCTGCTATAGTCTTTGCTGCCTCCCCTTCCAAGAGGGACCGCAAATAATTAAACTTCTCTACGGCACTTAACACTTGACTAGAATGAACTGCTGATTGAAAACTGTCTGCCCATCCTTGCCATTCCTGAATACTCCCAGAAAATGTTTTGAGTACAAGCCTCGGTAATTGAACTACAGATCTGTTAACCTTAACTTCACAAGCATCATTTGTTGAGGGTTGTTTTCATTATTAGACCTGGTCTCTAACTGTACTGAGCTGCTAAACTCTTTTGCTCGGAGGCCTACGTTAATCATATCATCAATAATCTCTTCAAAGTAAATTATGTTATTTTCTATTTCATCCTCTTCTATAAGAGCCTCAATTTTAACATTTACCTCACTTAGAGCAACCTTTTTAGTTTCTAATATGGAAAGCTGCGCAGTCACTAAGCGTAAATCCTCTTGCTCTATGGCAGAATCTATAGTGGCAATGACCTTTGTAATTAGACCTTTGTAGGCGCTTCTCCTTTTTTAAAATTTGTTCAATTCAGATGCACTCATCTTCAATGTAAACAACCCTTGGGCTCAATACCAAATGAGCTGAATTGGCAGAAATACTTAACCAAACTGATCAAACGCAAATTTTACTTTCAAATAAACTGAATTGCTGGGTGGGGTACTAACCAAACACCAGTATGGAATACCAAATTTTCACCCCAGGACCTTAATTCAATAATGACCCAAAATTAACCAAACCGGAAAAAATGTAGGCCAAAAACGACAGACGACTGGCCAAGTTTCGCAATTGGGCGACCAACTTTACCCTGGGACCTTAATTCAATAAAACCCAAAATTAACCAAACCGGAAAAAATGTAGGCCAAAAACGACAGACGACTGGCCAAGTTTCGCAATTGGGCGACCAAACTTTACCCTGGGACCTTAATTCAATAATAACCCAAAATTAACCAAACCGGAAAAAATGTAGGCCAAAAACGACAGACGACTGGCCAAGTTCGCAATTGGGCGACCAAACTTTCAATAATAACCCAAATTAACCAAACCGGAAAAATGTAGGCCAAAAACGACAGACGACTGGCCAAGTTTCGCAATTGGCGACCAAACTTTCAATAATAACCCAAATTAACCAAACCGGAAAAAATGTAGGCCAAAAACGACAGACGACTGGCCAAGTTTCGCAATTGGGCGACCAAACTTTTTACCCTGGGACCTTAACTCAATAATACTCAACCCGTCTAGGCCTAACTTGGGATACAATTTGCACAATCAGAACTTTGCCGAAAAATAGTCACTGACTCAGTCTTGGGGTAGAATCCGGTTCTGAAGGACCATGTTATTTTATTTATTTGTCGGGTTTCAAAATCCCAGCTGAGCCGTGAACGGCCAAATTCTAAGGGCAAGTTCTACCTAAAGCCCAAGTTAAGCTAAATTAAAACTTACGGATTTGAGATCCTATTAGGTCCTACCTCAGGGTAACCTCAGGGTTGCTGACTCGATGCGGGCCTACCTTAGACCTTAATTACATGAACTTAAAGTAAACAAAAAGGGTACTATTTGTGGTCTTCTTTCTGAACCTTGCAACAACAACGCAACCTGGACTATTGCACGATGCAACAATCATGTATCTAAACAACCAAACTGAATTGCAAGAGAGCTCTCTATCAGACCACACCTTTACGTACGACCTTCCACAAACGAGTAGAAAAGACGCGCAGCGTCCCAAAATGATGCCAACAGTGTGACTAAACAATGATGCCACAAGAGCTAAAAAATGCTAGCTCTAAATTAAGTTAATTTTTCACTAACCTTACAATTATGAGATGGATATATATACACCTTAACTTAATATATATACAAGCAATGCTGCATCAATCAGCTTAGTCATCGTATCGCCTTGGGACAACAATGGTTCTTCCTCTTCTAGATTTTCTAACACTCCCCACCGAAGAGGCATTGTTGTCATTACCTTCTGCAAGGTTAGCCAAGCCTTCTTCATGAGGCTGTAACTCAAATGTTTCATCTTGACTATCTGTGTTTTTGCTGATTTCTAAAGCATAGAGTTTTGTATAGGTCTCTTTAACTTTCCTCCTGAAGTCTTTACCAGTGCAGACCTAACTAAATTGTCTTTGCCAACAAACAACTCTTCAATTATGCCAAGCTTCCAGCATTCCCTTGGTCTTTCATCCCCAATCATTACCACTTCTCCCACCTTGATACAATTTGCATTGGAGCCCTTTACCTTGCCTGATGGGTAATAATTGAGTTCTGGCAAGTATTCCATCTGCCACCTCTTCCATAACTGATCTTGTAGCTCTTCAAGGTACCTGAACCGTCTGGTTAACTCTCCTTGAGTGCTCTGGATAGGCTGCAAGTCTTCTGGCACACTGGGGTTTGATGTTAATCGTTTACCACAAAGAAAATGATTTGGTGTCAATGGCTCTGCATCCTGCCTACTGTTGTAAACAAAAGTGATAGGCCTACTGTTCACCATTGCTTCTACTTCACATAAAACAGTAGAGAATTCTTCTTTGCTCAAATGAGCATTAGCTAAAAGTTTCTCTAATGGACACTTTACACTTCTCACTAGCCTTTCCCAAATCCTCCCCACCATGGTGCTCTCTCAACAATAAACTCCCACTGTACCCCTTGGTGTGAAAGTAGGATTGGAATCCTTCCTCTTTTAGCAAGGACCAAATTTCTTGGAGTTCCTTTGCAGCCTTTTTGAAGGTTTTTGCATTATCCGATATGATTTTATTTGGGAAACCCCTTCTGTTCACAAACCTTTTAAAGGCCAAAAGAAATACATCACTACTTAAGTTGCTTACCAACTCCAAATGGATTGCTCTGGTGGTAGCACAGGTGAAAAGACATATATAACCTTTGTTAGACCCCTCGCTCATACACATAGACTGGCCCTGCAAAGTCTACTCCCACTACATCAAATGGGGCAGTATAGACACACCGTTCTCTTGGAAGTGGAGCCACCTTTTCATAATAAGGCTTTGCACTCCAACGCTTGCAAACCACACATTCATGCAAGACCTTTTTCGCTACTTGTCTAATTTTGGGAATCCAAAATTGTTGTCTAATCTCTATTATCACTTCTCTAACTCCAGCATGTAACAGCTTATGATGAGTATTCAGGATCAAAAGGTCCACAAAGTGCCCCCCAGAAGGTAGCAAAATTGGATGTCTTTTCTCCTCTGGAAGCCCAGAAAACTGTAGTCTACCTCCTACTCTCAATAAATCCTGATCCAAAAACACATCCAAACCCTTGAGCGCAGAATGTGTTGGTAGAACCTGTAATGGATGGCTGGTGAGCAATTCCCGCTCTTCACCAAATTTTTCCTTCTGCGCATATACCACCCAGTATTTCCTGGCTTGCTGAATCTCATTACTGTTCAGAATTCCTTCCCTTCTTGTTTCTCCCTTAATGTTGTTGGTAAATCTATATATCCATGCTGTCACTCTTAACAATCTTTTCAGACTGCTAATGTCCTCAAGCCTCAATATGGGGTCCTGCTGCATAACTTGACAACTGTTCACAGCGCATTTCTCACCTCACTCACCCATGCTTCTTCAGCCTGGCATTCTCCTACAATAGGCTGATTAGAAGGCCAGTTTTCACTTCCAAGTTTTAGGCACTCTGGCCCATTCCACCACAAACTTGATTGTGAAAGATCTTTCACCGGAATTCCTCGTGTTGGTAAATCAGCGGGGTTTTGGATGCCTGGACAATGCTTCCATTGCTTGGGATCTGTGTGCGCTTGAATTTCCTCCACCCTATTGGCAACAAATGGTTTCCATTTCCTTGCCTGACTTCTTAACCAGTGCCAAACTATAGTGGAGTCTGTCCAATAATAGCTTCGAATTTCATAGAGGGCCAAAGACTTTCGCACTGTAATTGCAAGCCGACTAGCAATAACGGCACCCATCAATTCCAACCTTGGAACAGAAAGCCTTTTCAAAGGTGCTACTCTACTCTTTGCAGCAACCAACCTACAACTTACTTCCTCTTGCAATGCGCCTCTTATATAAATACAAGTTGCATAGGCTTCCTCACTTGCATCACAAAAGATGTGCAGCTCCAAATTGTCTGGACTATTGTTCAACTCTCCAAAGTACCATCTTGGATTTCAATGTCTCCAAGATGTGCCAATTCTTTGAACCAATATTTCCACCTTACCACCATATGATCAGGTAACTCTTGGTCCCAACCAAGTCCAATTTCCCAGAGGCTCTGAAACCAAATTTTTGACTTTATCACAAATGGAGCCAGGAGTCCAAGAGGATCAAAGACCTTCGAAGCCAAACTAAGAGCTGTACGTTTTGTCCACCTTGTCTCATTCTCAGCCAGCTCTACTAAAGATTTCCCATTGAAGGTAAACAAATCATCATCTTGCTGCCAAACGATGCCTAGCACCTTTGCGTCTATTGCCCACAACTCCTTAATACCAGAATCCTCAATACTTTCTGCTGCATCAGGTACTACAGAGGAATGACTCATAAACTCTTGTAATTGCGAATGATTGGTCTGCCATTTTCTGAGCTCCATGCCAGCCTCCCTCATTATAGCTCTAGCCTCCATGAATATCTGTTTAGCCATTTCTGTATTATCCACGGAACATAGCAAATCATCAACATAAAAATTTTTCCTTATGTGTTCAATAGTGTTAGGATAGACTTCAGAATATTTCTTAAAATGGTACTGCATAGTAGCTGCCAACAGAAATGGACTAGAGCTGAGGCCAAACAACACTGACTTCATTCTATATGCTTGAACCTTAGGTTCATTTTCCAACAAGTCTTTCGTATCCACCCACAGATACCTTACTGCATCTCTGTCCTCTGGTCTTAACTTTATCCGCAAAAAGGCTTGCTTCACATCTGCAGTCAATGCTACTCTACCAAACCTGAATCTCAGTAACAAGGAAAATAAATCTGCATTTAAATTTGGCCCAGCATCCAAACAGTCATTCAAGGACACACCACCTTTGTCCTTGGCTGAGCCATCAAAACTACCCTCAGTTTGGTGGTAGTTTTGTCTCGCCGTACCACTGCATGGTGTGGCAGATAATGTGCCTCCTGGCTCACCAGCTCACCTTGCACCCTTTCAGCATAGCCCTCCCTTACATAACTTAGGATGGCCTCATCGTATTCAATTAACAACTCCTCATTTTTTCTTAGCCTGTACAATGAAGTCTCCAACCTCCGATTAGCTAGCTGAAGGTTTGAACCGGGTTTGCAAGAATACTTCCATGGTAGGCCAACTTCATAGCAACCATCTCTAAACCCAATCCCTTTTTCAAATTGCTCTAAAACATCATTGTTCACTGTACTTGCCTGGTTGTCCTTTATACCAATAGATTCAAGTTCCCAAAACGCTTTCAAATGCCTTTCCAGACCATGGCTGTTCTCCTCAATCTTAACAAAAAGAGCCTTAACTTCCATTTCATTGCAATAACTACCATGTAGCATCCAGCCTAGCTTACTTTCAATAGCTACCGGGCCTTGAGATGTACGGACAATATTACCAGTGATGAAGTCCCAATAATAGTCAGCTCCAATCAAAAGACTAATATCTTCTGTTCCCTCAAACTTATTATTGCCCAAATTAATTCCTTTAACTTGCAATTCTTGGACACATGCCATATCTAAACAAAGTTAGTGACTGGAGCACAAAGTTCCTCAATCTCTACAGCTTGGACCTTGATAGTGGGACTTTGCGGTAACAACCCTTTAACCAGAACTTCTACCTTCTTAAATTTGGTTCGGTTTTGAACGGAACCCCCAAACCCAGAAATTCTTAAATTTTCCCTCTTAAGTTCTTTAAACTTCAATTTTCTGGAAATTTGGTCTTAATAAAACACACTGGCTACCACTATCAAACAACACTATTACAGTAGCTTCTCCTCATTCCCAATAATAATAACGGCTGCAGTTTGTTTGCAATAATCCCCCTTTACTTTTACTCCCTCGCATTGCAGTGGCATGTGCCACTGATGTCTCTACTTCTCGGGTAGGCCTACTAAGAGTGTTTTCACACAATAATGGCTGATGCCTACCATGACATTTTTTGCACAAAATTTTAAACTTACAAAACCTTGCTCTATGACCTTTCAAAAAACATTTAAAACATGCTGTGGACTTAGTTACCCTGTCCTTTCTCTCCTCAAAGGGTAAGGCCTCAGCCACCTCACATTTATATGACTTGTGGTTGCCTTCGCAAAATATGCATTCCTTGATTCCCTTTAATTTATTCTCAGAGGAGGCATGTAGAGCTGACACTGTACCTGGGCTATTCCTTTTGTGGAAACTTTGGTGCTGTGCCTGCCTTTGTACCCTTGTTTACCATCCCACTGTGCAAACTCAACTCCCTCTCGTCTTGCTAATTCTGTGCCTAAAAGACTTAACATCTGCTGAAGGGGGATGTACACATGTTCTGCAGAGTGTCCCCTACTTAATTCAAGCAAAATTGAGCTAGGCAATTTAGACTCCAGTAGGAACCAACATTATACCATACTTTTCCATTCCTACACCCAAGTTGTCCAGGGACCTAGTTCTAATTTCAAATTCATCATATAACTGCCGTAACTCCTTGACACTATTAGGATTATTAACAGGAGGTATAGCTAAAAGTGCACGGAGGTGGCTTTTAATTAAGATCTCTGGCTTACCAAACCGTTTCTTTAATATATCCCAAGCCACATTATAATTAGCCTCTGTTAATGCTAATCCTGCTATAGTCTTTGCTGCCTCCCCTTCCAAGAGGGACCGCAAATAATTAAACTTCTCTACGGCACTTAACACTTGACTAGAATGAACTGCTGATTGAAAACTGTCTGCCCATCCTTGCCATTCCTGAATACTCCCAGAAAATGTTTTGAGTACAAGCCTCGGTAATTGAACTACAGATCTGTTAACCTTAACTTCACAAGCATCATTTGTTGAGGGTTGTTTTCATTATTAGACCTGGTCTCTAACTGTACTGAGCTGCTAAACTCTTTTGCTCGGAGGCCTACGTTAATCATATCATCAATAATCTCTTCAAAGTAAATTATGTTATTTTCTATTCATCCTCTTCTATAAGAGCCTCAATTTTAACATTTACCTCACTTAGAGCAACCTTTTTAGTTTCTAATATGGAAAGCTGCGCAGTCACTAAGCGTAAATCCTCTTGCTCTATGGCAGAATCTATAGTGGCAATGACCTTTGTAATTAGACCTTTGTAGGCGCTTCTCCTTTTTATAAATTTGTTCAATTCAGATGCACTCATCTTCAATGTAAACAACCCTTGGGCTCAATACCAAATGAGCTGAATTGGCAGAAATACTTAACCAAACTGATCAAACGCAAATTTTACTTTCAAATAAACTGAATTGCTGGGTGGGGTACTAACCAAACACCAGTATGGAATACCAAATTTTCCACCCCAGGACCTTAATTCAATAATGACCCAAAATTAACCAAACCGGAAAAAATGTAGGCCAAAAACGACAGACGACTGGCCAAGTTTCGCAATTGGGCGACCAACTTTACCCTGGGACCTTAATTCAATAATAACCCAAAATTAACCAAACCGGAAAAAATGTAGGCCAAAAACGACAGACGACTGGCCAAGTTTCGCAATTGGGCGACCAAACTTTACCCTGGGACCTTAATTCAATAATAACCCAAAATTAACCAAACCGGAAAAAATGTAGGCCAAAAACGACAGACGACTGGCCAAGTTTCGCAATTGGGCGACCAAACTTTCAATAATAACCCAAATTAACCAAACCGGAAAAAATGTAGGCCAAAAACGACAGACGACTGGCCAAGTTTCGCAATTGGGCGACCAAACTTTCAATAATAACCCAAATTAACCAAACCGGAAAAAATGTAGGCCAAAAACGACAGACGACTGGCCAAGTTTCGCAATTGGGCGACCAAACTTTTTACCCTGGGACCTTAACTCAATAATACTCAACCCGTCTAGGCCTAACTTGGGATACAATTTGCACAATCAGAACTTTGCCGAAAAATAGTCACTGACTCAGTCTTGGGGTAGAATCCGGTTCTGAAGGACCATGTTATTTTATTTATTTGTCGGGTTCAAAATCCCAGCTGAGCCGTGAACGGCCAAATTCTAAAGGCAAGTTCTACCTAAAGCCCAAGTTAAGCTAAATTAAAACTTACGGATTTGAGATCCTATTAGGTCCTACCTCAGGGTAACCTCAGGGTTGCTGACTCGATGCGGGCCTACCTTAGACCTTAATTACATGAACTTAAAGTAAACAAAAAGGGTACTATTTGTGGTCTTCTTTCTGAACCTTGCAACAACAACGCAACCTGGACTATTGCACGATGCAACAATCATGTATCTAAACAACCAAACTGAATTGCAAGAGAGCTCTCTATCAGACCACACCTTTACGTACGACCTTCCACAAACGAGTAGAAAAGACGCGCAGCGTCCCAAAATGATGCCAACAGTGTGACCAAACAATGATGCCACAAGAGCTAAAAAATGCTAGCTCTAAATTAAGTTAATTTTTCACTAACCTTACAATTATGAGGTGGATATATATACACCTTAACTTAATATATATACAAGCAATGCTGCATCAATCAGCTTAGTCATCGTATCGCCTTGGGACAACAATGGTTCTTCCTCTTCTAGATTTTCTAACAAGGACTAGTGTGTGTGGGAATTACTTTACCTATAAGATCTGTGACACATGGAACAGGTTACCTTCGGAAGTTGTGAACAGTTCCTCTGTGGATCAGTTCAAGAAAAGGTTAGACCAAATCTTGCACACTATTTGAGTGTGTAAAGACATTTAGGACCTCAGTCTGCGGAAATTTCTTTTCCTATAAAATAGTTAATATCTGGAACCAACTTCCCTCAGAGGTTGTTTCCAGTCAAAGTGTAAGTCTGTTTAAAAATAGGCTAGACAAAGTACTGAACACACTCATAGTTTAAGATTAAAACCTCAGAAAACTCTGCAGGAGTTCGCTTGCACGGTCTCTGTGAGCAAGCTAAATATAGAGCTATTTATATATTCTCCACTTTCCTGTAAAATTTCCTTGGCTACTTTTCCAGGGTCAAGGTGTTTTCTTCAACCTTTTTCCGTACCTGCCTCTGGCAGGGAGGGAGCGGAGGGTGGGGAGAGAGCCTTCTACTTTTCTATCCAGTTTTCTACTACTATTAGGATAGTTGAAAGAAAAATAAACTTTTAATAACAGGAACCTCCCAGAGTGTAGCGAAAGGTCTTTGAGGCTTCCTCTTGTCCTTGTAACTCTCTCCTCTCTCTCTCTCCTCTCTCTTCTCTCTCTCCTGTCTCTCTTCTCTCTCTCTTCTCTCTCTCTTCTCTCTCTCTCTCCCGCGTCATCCCCGAGCCAGGCGTGAGGCACGAAGGTGCTGGCCTGGATAGTGTTAGATGTACCGCGACAGTCATTGCCGATAGAATAGACAAACTGAGCGCGTTTAAGGCTCCTGGGCCAGACCAGTTTCTCCCCAGAGTGTTGCGAGAAGTGCGCGACCAGGTGGCTCCCCACCTGGCTACAGTCTTCAACAAATCGTTGGAGATGGGCCAGGTGCCTGGTGACTGGAGGGAAGCCAACGTGACCCCTATCTTTAAGAAAGGGGATCACGAAAGTCCAGGGAACTATCGTCCCATTAGTCTCACTTCAGTTGTAGGTAAATTATTAGAAGGGATAATAGCTGATAGGATCGTTGACCATTTGGATTCCTACAAGCTGCTTGGGGACTCCCAACATGGGTTTAGACGGCATAGGTCGTGTCTCACCAACTTGCTCGAGTTTTTCCACGTCATGTTGAGTGAGTACGATAAGAGTAGGGCGATTGATATACTTTATCTCGACTTTCAGAAAGCCTTTGATAAGGTACCTCACCGCCGGCTAATGGCGAAAGTGCGCGCGCTGGGTATCGGTGGGGAAATAGGTAGGTGGATTGAAAACTGGCTGAGGAATAGGCGGCAGAGGGTGGTAATTAAAGGGGCTAGTTCGGGTTGGGCCTCGGTCACTAGTGGGGTTCCTCAGGTTCCGTTTTGGGGCCACTGTTGTTTATCATTTACATAAATGATATCGACGGTGGCATCGTCAGTCGGATCGCCAAATTCGCTGATGACACCAAGCTTGGGGCCAATGTTGGGACGCCCGAAGCGATCGAGGAACTGCGTGCGGACCTAGGTAGGATAGGAGAGTGGTCCGAAAAATGGCAAATGCCGTTTAACTTGGGTAAATGCAAAGTGATGCACATTGGCTACGCCAATCCCAAGTCGGACTACTCGATGTTGGGTAGTAATATCGAGGTGACTGATTTAGAAAAGGACTTGGGTGTGCTAATTAGCAGCGACCTTAAGTTTACGAAACAGTGTGTAGAGGTGGAAAAGAAAGCCCAGAAACTATTGGGTTATATCAGGAGGCAATTTCAGTTTCGGAACAAGGAGATTGTGCTCTCACTGTACAATTCCCTTGTTCGGCCGCACCTGGAGTATGCTGTGCAGTTCTGGTCGCCCACCCTCAGGAAAGATATTGAGAGGCTGGAGCGAGTGCAGGCGAGGGCCACAAAGTTAATCCCTTCCGTTAGGCATATGGGCTACAATCGACGGTTACGCGCCCTGAACTTGTTTTCGCTTGAAACTCGGAGGCTGCGCGGTCAACTGATCGAGGTTTTCAAGCTCTTACGCGGGTTCAACGATGTCGATTTTAGAAGTATGTTTAGTTTAAATGATAACCCAACTCGCAACAATGGTTGGAAGTTGGATTTGAAACGGTTTAGGACTAGTGTGTGTGGGAATTACTTTACGTATAAGATCTGTGACACATGGAACAGGTTACCTTCGGAAGTTGTGAACAGTTCCTCTGTGGATCAGTTCAAGAAAAGGTTAGACCAAATCTTGCACACTATTTGAGTGTGTACAAAATTTTCCCTGGCACCCGTTGCCATTGGTACCTCCTCGGTATGGGCCGCAAGGCCTTTTGAGGTACTTCTTTTCCTTGTAACTCCTTGTAACTCTCTCTCTCTCTCTCTCTCTCTCTCTCTCTCTCTCTCTCTCTCCGCAGGGGGTATAAAGGTTATGACATTTCTTCTGGATGTTGTAAACTTTATACTTGGGGTGTGACAGCCCTCCGGTCCCGAGTCGTGGGATTCTAGAGAAATTGGCTGCCAGTTCCTTTAGGTTCTCTCTCTTTCGGGAGGGCGGGTAAAGTATGTTGTACAATCCTGTCCCGTGGGTTACTAGGACCCCATCCCATCCCTACTCTGTCCTTTTAGCTTACATTAAGGATGTTCTCCTCTGACTGAAAAAAAAAAAAACCTTTTCTTTTAGTATTTTTTTCTCTTCTTTTACTATTAGGACCCTACTGCTACCTCATGCGTGGGAAGAGAGGCTTTGGAACCTCTATAAATAACACCATTTAACGCTCGTAGGTTGTGAGAGACTGGGATGGAGGGGTCCCAGGCGTAGGGGCGCGATGAATGGAGTGTGGCTAGTGCCCCGTTAAGCCCATTCCTAACGCGTAATGGCCTGACCAGCCCCCTGCGACCGTTCTTTGGTGACCAATTGATGGTGCTTGGCTGTACTGCTCTGAGGTGAGAGAGCTTTACTGCCCAGCTGGCTGCCAGGCCAGCGTAAAGTCTCGGGCGTAGACTCTGGGTCTGGTGGGATATCCCTTGAACACTGGATTCTAAGAGTCTGGCCGCTTGTGAGTGACTAGTAAGACTTAGTAAGGGGCTGCATCTCGCTGTCGCTCCTGGCGGAAATCCGTGATGCCTGCGTCGCGAGTGTTTGTCAGTTGGTAGCTGCGACACGTTTGGGATTGTCCGGCCCTGGGGAGACCTTTGGTCGGTGCGGCAGCAGCGAGAGGTGTAGTCTTCTGGAAGGGATGAACGTCACTTGCAAGTAGGTGGATGCGTCTACGCGCGGGATGAATTCACCCCCCCCCCTTTTTATATACTGGTCAGAACGTTTTTGATAGTTTTCATTGCTAGAACGCTTTATCTTATTCAGAGTATTCAAAAAAAAAAGAGAGAAAATATGGCAGGGCCAGCTAAATTGAAAGCAGAATGCTTTAAATGTAAAGTTAATCATTGGTGCGTTGACTTCCCTGAAGGTAGTATCAGCGATATCACATCCCTTAGTGTATGTTTGTTTTGTAAACTTAGAGACAACCACGAAAGGAAGTTAAAGAGCTAAAGGAATTAGTAAAAATGCTTGAAGCTAGGGTCGTCGCACTGGAAATCCAACCCAGTGGACAAGATCAAACTAAAAACACACCAGCAGATTTAAACTGTAAGATTAAGCATCGAGAACAAATCGTGGCACGCTTGGAAACACGGTGACTATTCCGGAAATAGAACGGAGGAACAAGAATTCAAATTGGTCAAAATAAAAACCCTCCAAACCAAAACCAAAACATAAGGATTTGGAACCCATTACCATCAAAAATAAGTTTCACTTACTTGCTGATGAGGAGGATGAATCCTTTTTAATTGGGGATTCTATGGTAAGGAATCAAGGGGACTTTTTCGGAGCAAGACGGGCGACCAAGAGAAAACCGATGTTTTCTGGGTGCCACAAGCCAGATAATTAATAGGGAATTAGGCAAAATTAATATCAAGAATAAGAGTTGCCCTATCATTGTCCATGTTGGTGGCAATGACGTTTTTTCTGGGAGGGACAGGAGGCAGACAGAGCCCATTATAAATGAATTCAAGAACCTAACTGACAAGGTTAGGGATAGGACAGACATGGGTATGGTCGTAGGAATTCTCCCTCGAATGCGTGCTAGTGATTATACTCTAAGTAAAGCGATTAGCATAAATAAAAGCGTTAAACACATGTGTGATGAAAAAGGCCTAAAGTTTGTCGATTTTTTGGCCTACATTCTACGGAAATGGGGAATACTTTGGTTCGGACGGGATACATTTTAACCAGAAGGGGAAAAAGAAGTATGGTGATTTACTGAACATTAATTTGTATAATCTTTTTAAACTAGGACCCCCCAAACCAGCAATTGATCCTGCTCCCCAAACAGTTAAACCTACTTCCCCAGCAGTTAGTCCCCCTCCTCCAGCAGTTAGTCCCCTTCCCCCAGCAGTTAGTCCCCCTCCCCCAGCAGGTAGTCCCCTCCCTCAGCAGGTAGTCCCCTCCCCCAGTAGTTAGTCCCCCTCCAACAGCAGGTAGTGACTCTCCTTCCACGTTGGAGGGGGCTCAGGCTCCTGCGGAGATTGTCCCCTCGTTAGTGAGGGGTCTTTCAACTCCGACAGCCCTGGCTGTTCGGGAAACGGGTCGTGCTAGGGGCGGTCAGAATAGGGGAGGCTCCCTCCGTGCAATGCTTTTTAATGCTAGGTCGATCAGGAACAAGTTTGGCGAGCTACGGGCGCTCTTAGCATCAGAGTACCAGGATATCGTTGCTATCACCGAGTCCTGGATTCATACTGATCGTAGGGACTACGTTGGGGAGTTCGAAATTCCCGGGTATAGAATGTTTCGCAAAGCGCACCCGTGGGGGGGGGGGTACTAATATACGTCAGAGACACGTTGAGTCCGGTTGACTGCCAGTTCCGGTCGGAACGGGAGCTGCTTGGCGTCGATCTGAACGTGGGAGGGACGAACTATAGGTTAATCTTGGTGTACAGACCTCCGCATCTCCTCCTCGAGGAGGATACAGCCCTGTACACCGAACTCAGTAGCCTGCTAGGGGATAGGGTGTGTGTAGTTTTAGGAGACTTCAACTGTCGAGGCATAAAGTGGGAAAACAGGACTGCCGATGCTGAAGGGAGGAGGCTAGTTGACTTTGCTGATGAGAACTTCCCCACTCAGTGGGTCAACGAGCCTACACGAGGCGAAAGCGTTCTAGACTTAGTATTCACGACCAAAGACAACCTCGTCACTGGCCTCACCGTTGACGAATCATTGGGCGGGAGTGATCACGGTCTTATTAGGTTCCATGTGTGCATCCCTCGGGTGAAGCGTAGTAACTCGAGAGGCAGTAAGCTCGATCTCCGGCGGGCGAACTTTGTTAGCCTCAGGGATAGCGTAGGAGAGATGGGGTTAGAGGTTGGCGGCGATGTTGAGGGAGTGTGGAGTGCATTCCGGGACGAGTTTATGGTGCTGCAGTCTGCTGCCATACCCTCAAAACCGGTCACCCCTGCTTCAATGCAGCCTAAGTGGTTCAATCGTGACATCGCTTCGGCTATCCGAAATAGGAAAGTAGCGTATAGGAGGGCGAAGGCCAATCGTTCCCACGAGAACACTGAAGCGTATGTCCGCCTGTGTAGGGAAGTGAAGGCGAAGGTTAGGCTAGCGAAACGTAACGAAGAACTACGGGTTGCAAGCCTCTGCAAGGAGTACTTTGCGGGAGTGTTCACCATGGAGGATACCCGCGTCATCCCCGAGCCAGGCGTGATGCACGAAGGTGCTGGCCTGGATAGTGTTAGATGTACCGCGACAGTCGTTGCCGATAGAATAGACAAACTGAGCGCGTTTAAGGCTCCTGGGCCAGACCAGTTTCTCCCCAGAGTGTTGCGAGAAGTGCGCGACCAGGTGGCTCCCCACCTGGCTACAGTCTTCAACAAATCGTTGGAGATGGGCCAGGTGCCTGGTGACTGGAGGGAAGCCAACGTGACCCCTATCTTTAAGAAAGGGGATCACGAAAGTCCAGGGAACTATCGTCCCATTAGTCTCACTTCAGTTGCAGGTAAATTATTAGAAGGGATAATAGCTGATAGGATCGTTGACCATTTGGATTCCTGCAAGCTGCTTGGGGACTCCCAACATGGGTTTAGACGGCATAGGTCGTGTCTCACCAACTTGCTCGAGTTTTTCCACGTCATGTTGAGTGAGTATGATAACTTGATAAGAGTAGAGCGATTGATATACTTTATCTCGACTTTCAGAAAGCCTTTGATAAGGTACCTCACCGCCGGCTAATGGCGAAAGTGCGCGCGCTGGGTATCGGTGGGGAAATAGGTAGGTGGATTGAAAACTGGCTGAGGAATAGGCGGCAGAGGGTTGTAATTAAAGGGGCTAGTTCGGGTTGGGCCTCGGTCACTAGTGGGGTTCCTCAGGGTTCCGTTTTGGGGCCGCTGTTGTTTATCATTTACATAAATGATATCGACAGTGGCATCGTCAGTCGGATCGCCAAATTCGCTGATGACACCAAGCTTGGGGCCAATGTTGGGACGCCCGAAGCGATCGAGGAACTGCGTGCGGACCTAGGTAGGATAGGAGAGTGGTTCGAAAAATGGCAAATGCCGTTTAACTTGGGTAAATGCAAAGTGATGCACATTGGCTACGCAAATCCCAAGTCGGACTACTCGATGTTGGGGAGTCATATCGAGGTGACTGATTTAGAAAAGGACTTGGGTGTGCTAATTAGCAGCGACCTTAAGCTTACGAAACAGTGCGTAGAGGTGGAAAAGAAAGCCTAGAAACTATTGGGTTATATCAGGAGGCAATTTCAGTTTCGGAACAAGGAGATTGTGCTCTCTCTGTACAATTCCCTTGCTCGGCCGCACCTGGAATATGCTGTGCAGTTCTGGTCGCCCACCCTCAGGAAAGATATTGAGAGGCTGGAGCGAGTGCAGGCGAGGGCCACAAAGTTAATCCCTTCCGTTAGGCATATGGGCTACAATCGACGGTTACGCGCCCTGAACTTGTTTTTGCTTGAAACTCGGAGGCTGCGCGGTCAACTGATCGAGGTTTTCAAGCTCTTACGCGGGTTCAACGATGTCGATTTTAGAAGTATGTTTAGTTTAAATGATAACCCAACTCGCAACAATGGTTGGAAGTTGGATTTGAAACGGTTTAAGACTAGTGTGTGTGGGAATTACTTTACGTATAAGATCTGTGACACGTGGAACAGGTTACCTTCAGAAGTTGTGAACAGTTCCTCTGTGGATCAGTTCAAGAAAAGGTTAGACCAAATCTTGCACGCGATTTGAGTGGGTACAAAATTTTCCGTGGCACCCGTTGCCATTGGTACCTCCTCGGTATGGGCCGCAAGGCCTTTTGAGGTACTTCTTTTCCTTGTAACTCCTCCTTGTAACTCTCTCTCTCTCTCTCAACTGATCGAGGTTTTCAAGCTCTTACGCGGGTTCAACGATGTCGATTTTAGAAGCATGTTTAGTTTAAATGATAACCCAACTCGCAACAATGGTTGGAAGTTGGATTTGAAACGGTTTAGGACTAGTGTGTGTGGGAATTACTTTACGTATAAGATCTGTGACACGTGGAACAGTTTATCTTCAGAGGTTGTGAACAGTTCCTCTGTGGATCAGTTCAAGAAAAGGTTAGACCAAATCTTGCACACTATTTCAGTGTGTAGAAAATTGTTCGTGGCACCCGTTGCCATTGGTACCTCCTCGGTATGGGCCGCAAGGCCTTTTGAGGCACTTCTTTTCCTTCTCTCTCTCTCTCTCTCTCATCACGGTCTTTCTTCCGCTGCTCCTTCTCTCTAGTGTTTCTTCCCATTTCCTTGCGTTCTCTCTCTATCTTAGTATCGGCGCGACATGACCTTGGCAGTGGAAGCGCCAGTGAAGCACTGCTATTCGTTCATTGTGTGTTTACAGTTAGAATACACAAAGTTCTCTTGTTTCCCTGCGAGTGGAACAGCCTCGCCAAGACGAGTCATTATACACAGAAAGAGTGACTACTTCGACAAAATTTGGTTCCAAGACAGAAAAATGTTCCCCATTAACCACTAGTAGACCGAGCAAAAGTTTTCTTACCACCCCTCCATATCAAACCATATCAAACTTGGTTTGATGAAAATTTTTGTAAAAACCATGAATAAAGACGGACCTGGATTTCTTTATCTAAAAGAGAAGTTCCCTAGAATTAGCGAAGCGAAAATCGAAGGCATTTTTGTGGGCCCACAGATCAGAGAAGTAATGAAAGACACTGCATTTGATGTCTTCGAATGAGGTTGAAAGAACAGCATGAAAAGCTTTCAAAGAAGTGACTACTAATTTCCTCGGCAGCGTCAAATCAGAAAATTGTTTCCCTGGTGAAGCAAATGCTTAGTAATGCGGGTTGATATTTTGTATTCAAAAGTGACTCATTGTCGGGGTTTGTATCGGTCACAGTAGTCACCCAGTAAAATATTTCGCGTATCCTAAGTCTCCTACCCCAGGCACAAATTTTCGGTTTTTAGTTTCATTTTGCCAAAATGTACATTTTTCAGTAAAAACTCTGATAAAAATTGTTTCATCTGTGTTAAACTCATGTTTCTTATTTTGTTTTTCAAACTCAAAGAAAATGACATTTTTACGTGTTTTTGAGTATATACAATATATTAAGATAAAAAATAAGGAACAAATTAATGAATTACACAACATTGTTGAGAAATTAAACAACAGAACTTGTCTTCTACAAGTAAAAGAAAAAAAACATTACGAAATGAAGTGCTCTTTTGCACGATGCATAAACTTGAGCTATTTTGAAAGTAACACTGCATGTTTATTTATTTCACTGTCCTTTCCATTCAAATTCAGGCAATCTTTGCCGTGTTTCCAGTAGGTTAAGAATATATTTTTGGCGATTTTCGTAGCCAATTCGTACAACAGATTCATTTGTGACTAGATTCACAGCGTTTTCTACTCCTTGGCTGTGACAAAGAAAGACTGGTATTTTGAGTGGTTTTTGTCTTGCTTGCAAAAGTTCCTTATTGCTAAAGTTTCTCAGAAGTGGAGGCGGATAAATTACCTCTTTCTGCCAATCAATCATTTCAGCGTAGTCTGAAGAATTAAAGTTAAGAGTTCGAGGTAGGTCAAAGTTTCTTGATCCAGAAAATGTACTTCTTGAGAGAATGATTCTTTGGATTACAACCTCTCTAACTTCTCTTCTTGAGTTTATCATCAATAGTAGAATATTTTCGGGGTTCACAAAGTATGAGTTATTCCGAAACACCGGTTCGGTTCCATGATCAATCTGTATTTTTTCAGGTCGCGCAGCAGATACCCTAAGCAGAGGCGTACCAATACTTTTTGCCGTTCGGGGCGAAAATGCCAACGCCGTCCCCCCCCTGCAACAATTTTCAATTTAAAAAACAATTCCTTTACAAAAATCCACTTCTAAACAAAACTTCTATTGGAAGAAAAACTTAAATAAAGCAACTTCAATTTTAACAATACTACATAATGTACCGTACATAATACACTACATAATTTTCACAATAACTATATAATGTATAATGCCGAGTTAAATTTTCGGACTTTCATAACAGAAAATTCATGAATGATTTTTTCTATGTCCATTGTCTCTGCAACTTCGCGTTCAATTGAAATAATCGCCAAATTGCTCAGTCTAGATTGACTTATAGTTGACCTGAGGTAAGTTTTTATAAGTTTCAGTTTCGAGAAACTTCGTTCGCAACTTGCCACGGACATGCATGTAGTTAGACAGATCCGGAGGGCAATTGTTATATGAGGCAAAGATTCCACTAGATCCCATTTAACGATCCACTGAAGTAGTTTTAACATATCCCAGTTCTTTGGATCATCGTCGACGCTTATGCTTTCGAAACTGAGCAAATGTCTGCGCAAACGCTTTATTTCTTCCAGTAGACTTCCTGGATTAATGTCATTGTAGATGGAAGAAAAATTATTGACCTTGGTATTAATTTCTTCATCTTTGGACTGATTCAAAAGGTACGAAGGAGACAGAAATTCAAAGCGATCATTCATGTTTTTAAGACAAACTGTGCGTTTTTCAATTTCTGCTAATAAACGATCCATGATTTCAAAACATTCTCTGCGTACATCCTCTTGCACGGTCAATCCAGCATCACGAGCTTGCTCTCCAGGCATTCTTCTCCGTCTCCTGACTCTGCGGTCTATACTGATATCCATTTCATTACAGAACTCTTCGGCGGCATCTGCAGCGTTTGATACTACTGCCTCTCGTTCATTAGTTAAAAACACGGATAAAGAGTTCATTTTTAATGCACACTGGTCCAAAGCAAGTCCCTTTCTTTGAAAATATAGCTGAGCATCATTGATTTCTTTCAGCACTGGATCCCAGAAAAATAAGTACACAATGAATATGTATGACATGATGGATGTCAACAGAGCTTCAGCATCGCCCTTTGTGTCCAGATTTTCGGAGACCCCTTCACTCAGTTCTTCCAAGGCACTAACAACGTGAGTCAAGTTCTTCTTAAGACTAGAAACAGCATCATACTTAGCACTCCACCGCGTATCAGAGACTCGCTTGACAGTGATTTTGGAATGTTTTGTTAAGACATCCCAACGATGAGTAGAGGAAGAAAAGTAGACGAAAATTCGTTAAATTGTTCCAAAAAAGTTACAGCATTAGGACTCAGTCCCGCGGCATGAACTCCAGCCAAGTTCAGCGAGTGGTTATTGCAAGGAATGAAAACAGCGTGTTTGCTAACATCAAGAATTCTGCGTTGAACTCCAAGATGAATACCTGCCATCATAGCAGCATTGTCATACCCTTGACCATAACAATTCTGGATATCCAGCCCATCCTCACGGAGCTTAGTGACAATGAGATCAGTAACTGCCTCAGCAGTCTTCCCCTCTAATTTAATAAAATCAACGAAGGATTCCTTCACCTCTACATTACCATCTTTAATCGACACATAGCGAATTACCTGAGACATCTGATCAATATGCGATATATCTGGTGTACTATCGAAAATTATTGCAAAGTACTTTGCACTAGACACATTATCAATTATACATTTTCGAACATTACAGCCGATTAGTGTGATGAACTCATTTTGAATGTTAGGTGACAAATACGTAGTGGATATCTTGTCAGTCATTCGTATTTTTGTAAGATGTTCCCTAATTACTGGGTCATATTTGCCCATTAGTTTTATTAACTCCAAAAAGTTTCCAGAATTGCCAGCTAGCCCAGCTTCTTCATTTAAGTTCTCTCGGTGCCCTCGGAATGCAAGATCTTGTTTTGCTAAGAACATGATGCAGTCATAAATTCGTTTCAGTATTTCTTTCCACTTAGCAGTAGCATGTTTTATTTGCAAATGATGTGCATTATCTATTGTAGCATTCAACTGAAGGCGCATAGACAATCTTTCCATTGTTCAAAGCATCGGGTATGATATGGACTGTTTTCATGTTCAGGTACTCTTGGATTCAGTTTCCTCCAGGCAAAAAATCCTTCTTCTTTTCCAAATGCACTGGAGACGTTGTTGAAGAGACGACAGCAAAAGCAATGCAAGCTACATTTTGAAGGTGAGAAGATTAGCCATGACCTTTCAATTTTTTCGCCATTTTCCAAAGTTTTGAAATACCAAACTTTTGACATTGACCTATTGTTTGAATCAGCTGGAAAGGGTCCATTCATGTTTTTCAAATGTGATGTCCACGTTTAATGAGTTCGATTCTCAAATTGTCCGTCATTGGAACGGCCAGTTGCCAGAATCGTTAAACAGACTCTGTGGGTGATGGGTGGGTGGGTGACTTTGTGATGTAGATGAGGATTGATCCTGATTATTTGGGGGTTCACTTGAAGTTGCCGCTTGAACATCTATCTCTAAAGATATATCACATTGCGGTTGATCTCCTTGCTTCCCATAAGGCACTGAAGGTGTGTCTGAGAATCCCATTAACTGATGAAATCGCTTAGCAGCACGCTTGCCTTCCTCTTTTTTTTCGCGAAGATTCTTGTATGCAGCACCACTCAGTCTCTGTCGTTTGCTCATGTTTGCTAATTCAGTAGGGTATCTGCAAAATAAAACAACCATTAATTATTAACATCAAAGCTCAAAGAATGCAAAGCCTAACCTAAATAATATAGGGAAAGTCTGAAAAATAGGGCTGGCAACCTTTCCGATGTGAAAATTTAACGCAACTATTTGTGGAAATAGTGGCATTGAGGTGGCATATACAGGGTGTTTGAAAACTTTCTGTACAAATTGTAATGGGGGATAGGCAACACCAAGACAAACCCTTTTCGTCTATAAGTGTATGTCCGCTGACGTCACCATTCGGCGCGAGAGGGCGCCGCTGCAATTGGCTAAAAGGTGAAGTGGGCTAGACTCGCGCTTGCCGCGGGCATTCTTAAATCGGACGTAGTACGCGTAACATGGAGCGCTTCACGACTGCTGAGATGGCTGACATGCATATGGTGTATGGGGCTGCCAATGGAAACGGAAGAGCTGCTGTGAGGTTGTACCGACAGCGCTTCCCAAACAGACGTGTGCCAAACCACCAAACGTTTGCGCATTTGCATCGGCGACTGCGAGAAACTGGAACATTCCATGCAAATATGCATGACACTGGTCGGGAGAGAAACGTGCGCACTCCTGACATGGAAGAAGAAATCCTACGGCGATTTGAGGACAATCCAAGCGCAAGCACGCGAGGTGTTGCACGTATCCTCGGTGTGAACCACGACCTGGTCTGGAGAGTGTTGCACGAGCAGCAGTTACATCCGTTTCATCGTCAGAGAGTCCAGGCATTAAAACCTCGGGATTACCCTCTTCGTGTGGAATTCGCACGCTGGTTTCTGCAGCAGACAGCGGTGCAGCCTAATTTTCCGGCTTATGTGCTGTTCTCAGATGAGGCCTGTTTCACACGTGAGGGTGTGTTTAACATGCACAATTCTCACGTGTGGGCGCACGCAAATCCACATGCTACACGGGTTTGTAATGCCTGGACTCTCTGACGATGAAACGGATGTAACTGCTGCTCGTGCAACACTCTCCAGACCAGGTCGTGGTTCACACCGAGGATACGTGCAACACCTCGCGTGCTTGCGCTTGGATTGTCCTCAAATCGCCGTAGGATTTCTTCTTCCATGTCAGGAGTGCGCACGTTTCTCTCCCGACCAGTGTCATGCATATTTGCATGGAATGTTCCAGTTTCTCGCAGTCGCCGATGCAAATGCGCAAACGTTTGGTGGTTTGGCACACGTCTGTTTGGGAAGCGCTGTCGGTACAACCTCACAGCAGCTCTTCCGTTTCCATTGGCAGCCCCATACACCATATGCATGTCAGCCATCTCAGCAGTCGTGAAGCGCTCCATGTTACGCGTACTACGTCCGATTTAAGAATGCCCGCGGCAAGCGCGAGTCTAGCCCACTTCACCTTTTAGCCAATTGCAGCGGCGCCCTCTCGCGCCGAATGGTGACGTCAGCGGACATACACTTATAGACGAAAAGGGTTTGTCTTGGTGTTGCCTATCCCCCATTACAATTTGTACAGAAAGTTTTCAAACACCCTGTATAGCATTTAATGATGATTTTTCATCAAAACCATGGATATTTTGTACACAAATAACGCGCGACAATGATGAGATATAATTTTTTGGAGGGTTGTATTTTAAAACATAAAAACCCAAAATTTTGCATACTGCGCCCGCCTGACAGTAATTTGCCGCCCCTCGGGAAGTCCCGCTCGGGGCGGTCGCCCCTCTCGCCCCTCCCTTGATACGCCACTGACCCTAAGTACCAAAAGTTAGATGATCCGTCAGATGCCAGTGGATGTGACTTAACCCAAAACCATCCTGGAGCATAAGATAGCAGCATAATTTTTACTAGATCTTTGAGATCTTGGGTTGGATTTGGTGTTGACACATAGTCTAAGAATTCTATTTGCTCTAGTTAGCCAACGAGCATGATGAATTGTACCAGGAGATCTTTCTGCGAGATCTTTGGAGACATTTCTAGATTGAACAGCTAGGCATATATTGTAGAGATATTTTTGGTCACTGTTTAAAACATTAACAACATTATATGGAATTTCATGAATGTTTCCTTTAACGAGAAAAAGCAACCACTTCCTGTTTTGTTAGATCAGTTTTCAATTTATTTCCAATTGAACCCTTGAAAGTACTTGGGCCTGTTGTTTTTTCATCTATTGCCTCGTAGACGTGCCTGAATGGTAGTTCGTTCATATGAAGAAGGCATACCAGCCATTGAACAGACCTATTGAGATAGATTTCATTAAGTTTTATTACCACCGATTCTTCCAGTGTTCACACTCACAGCAGTGCCATTACATAGTAAAGCTTTTAGAGTGTCTGAACTTTGAGTCCACTATTACAGTAATCAGCTCTTCTGATACACAACGAGCATTTCCACGATCCGGTGTTACATGATCTGTATAGATATTTCCAGGCACTTTAACAATGACATAGTGCTCAATTTTTTACCTACTCATGCTCTTTCTCTCCAGCTTCTTTCTATCAATCATGTTGCCCTGATCCAGGATTTCCATATCTTTTAAAGCAGCATTAACAATTGCTGCTGCTGCCCTGCAACTCACTCTGTAACGATCTGCGGTCACTGTCAGTGCTTCATAGGTATATCTGTTCTTTTCATTCTCTATTAACTCTACAGTATATCAGGCACGAAGTCTTCATCCTCTTGGTTGGTCTCTACCTCCATGCTCGTCAGCCAAACTCTGTACTGAACGGACGCATTTCCTGAGCTCTCTGATATTGCATCTACTTTTGCATATTGCTAAGAATTTTACTTTTGGAAAGTTTTGAATTTTATATACTTGCGTTTATATTCACATTGTTATAGTTAAGTAATTGAATATTAGTGGTTTTTAGCGATTTAGAAGTTTTCATAGCGTGCCGGCTTAATTTAACTTAAACTTGTGACTGTTATAAACTAATTTTTAACTGCGCGATGCCGTCGCAGAAAGCGTCGTGTGTTAGGTGTGGGGTAAACCGGTGGTATTCGGAATTTAAAGATTATAACGGCGGTCCTATGGCGATTACCCAGAGATCAGTTTGTTTCTTTTGCGAGTTAATGGAGGAAATAGTTGACATAAAACGCAGTGTACGTGAGGTAACGAAAAAGACTTGCAACACTTGATGAGGGCAGGGGTAAGGCTACGGTTGACGAAAGCCGAACCAATACTAACGTTGAAGACGTTCGTAATTTGAAGGGTGAGGTGCGTAACCTAGTTTCTAGTTTAGGTAGCTTGTCGGGAAGGTTGGATATAGTTGAGGAAGGGGTTAAGGTTGGTTCGAGATTAGTAGATGGGGAGGGATTTAGAGAAGTTAAGGGTGGAGCTAGGCCGCGTACGTTAGGTGATAGAATCCCCCCCCTACCACTATCGAGGTTTCGAACCCTTTCGCCCATTTGGAAAGGGACGTGAATGAGGGGGAAACTATTTTAATTGGGGACTCTTTAGTGCGCCACATGGACAAAGAGTTCGTTGAACGGCATCCAACCAAGAGGAGGGTGGTCTGTCTCCCAGGGGCCAGGGTTGACAAGTTAGAGACGAGGTGGACAGGATTGACGTTGCCTCCCGTCACTCGATGTTGGTGACGATGGTAGGGGGCAACGACTCGTATAGGCCCGATACGAGAGTGCCTGGCCTTTTGGAGAGATATAGGGGGTTAAATAGGCCCCTAAAAGCGAGGTCAGATAGGTCTTTAGTTTTCGGTATTACCCCTAGGCATGGTTTGGGTCTTAGGATTACGTCCAAAACAATATTTTTTAATACTAAATTAGAAGAGATTTGTGCTGAGGAAAATGTACCTTTCGTAAAGCTGTGGTCAGAATTCAGTGATCCTAGCCTTTTTATAAAAGATGCGTGTGCATTTTAATGAAATAGGTAATGCTAGGCTAGGTAGGTTAATTGACGAAAACGTACGAAAGCTGTATAGGTCGAAGCCTTCTTTAAACGTTGTGGGTCCGGGGAACGCGGGTCCGACGTGAAAAATAGTTTAAAACGCGGGCCCGTGGTAAAAAATAACTTAAACATCTTTTATTGTAACGCGCATAGTATTAGAAATAAATTAAACGAATTTAAGGCGATAATTTATTCCGGCAACTACGATATAGTTGCTATCACTGAAACGTGGTTAAATACCGTGACTCGGGACTATTTTGGGGAACTTGATATACCGGGTTTTAAACTCCTTACTAATGATAGGTTACATAGGTTTGGTGGCGGCGTTTTGCTGTACATTCGTAATTCCCTTAGGGCTATCGAGGTTAAGATAGATTTTCCGGCAGCAATTAATGCGATATGCGTTGAAGTTAGGGCGCGTAGTATTAGTTTTAATTTTGTTGTTTATAGACCTCCCGTTCAACCCCTCGATACCGATACTAGATTTTACACACTTCTTGATAACTTTATTCACAATCGGAATAGTATAATTGTCGGAGACTTTAACTGCCCTAATGTTAATTACGAGACTTTTACTGGTAATGAGGAGGGTTTGAGATTGATTGAGTTCATGGAGGATAATTTTTTACGACAGATGGTTACCGAACCAACGCGCGGCGACAATATTTTAGATTTGGTGATGACGAACGGCGAAAATATAGTCGAAGTTTTAGAAGTAGGCGAGAGTGTTTAGGATGTAGTGATCATCAAATTCTTAGGTTTAAGTTATTGATAGAAAACACTAAGGATAGTAACGTAATAGAAGTCCCTGATTTTCGTTGGGCTAATTTTGATAGTTTTGCGGATAGGATAGGAGTAGTGGACTGGGATAACTTATTTATGGGTAATGACACAAATTTGCATTGGAAGGCGTTTAAAGAAAGTTTTATGAATATTGAAAGGGAGTTTATTCCTCGTAGGCCCAAGCGCGCTAGAAATCATGGTAAGCCCAAATGGTGGACTAGGGAAATAGGCGAGTTCATAAACGAGCGTAACAGAGCGTATAGATTTAATAAGCGCAATGGCACGGCAGCTAACTTTAATAGATATATCGAGCTTAGACGTCAGGTTAAAAGATCAGTTATGAATGCTAAGCATAATTTAGAGATACTTATAGCTGCGGATAGTAAACATAATCCAAAAAAGTTTTTTGAATACATCAATAACACCAGTACACATTTGAAAACTTGTCGATCGATTTTTACAAACTAGTTGGCGATTCTATATAATTTGAGTGCGCTGATCTCAAAAATATAGTTAGTTTTTCCCTATCACGTATGGTTTTCTTACTACAGGGTGTGTCATAAATCCCCCATTTATCCCCAAATGTGAACCATCTTATCGAGACCAACATTGGATTGCACATGCTAAACCATAAATTTTGTTGTTATAGACTACAGTAACGCTTACATAATAATGTAAGGTAAATATATATAACAACCAGTCCCGTTCCCAGCAAAATACTCTCTCCCCTCCCATCAATGGGTGGTTAACATTTGGGGACAGATGAGGTATTACAACACCCCTTGCAGCACGAAATCTTTAGGTGATAGAGTAAAACCTAATTAAAGCGGAATTAAATAGCTCCTATCTCTTGGACAAGCATATTGCTTGTTTATGAAAGAATAAAAAAAATAACTGAAAGAAACAAAATATATTTACCTTCTTTACATGCAAACATTTCAGGACTTATTCCAAAGACTTAAGACTACGAAGGTAGATCTGACTAATGACGAGTAAACCGGTGCTTCTTTGATGTTTTCTTATGCTGTGCGTTAGGCTCATCTCGTCGCAGACACCAGCAGTAATCCGCCATCATATTTGTATGCCATCTTCCTTGATATCATCTTTCCATGGTTTTGATGTCCTGGTGAAATCGTTCCCCTTGCTCCTCACTGACATCTCCGAGATTTTCGGGAAAACGGTCAAGATGCGAAAATAAGAAGTGAGCTTTCAGGCTCATGTTGCAGCCTAAGGCGCAAAACTTTTTAAGCATATTTTCCACCAGTCTTTCATAATTTTGGCTTTTGTAGTTTCCCAAGAAGTTTTCAACAACATCTTTGAAACCAAGCCATGCTTCTTTTTCTTTATTGGTCATTGTGTTCAGGAAATGATCGTCTGTCAATAACTTTCTAATCTGAGGACCTATAAAAACACCTTCCTTTATTTTCTCGTAGCTAATCTTTGGATATTTTGAACAAATGTACTTGAAACACTCACCTTCTCTATTCAATGCTTTGACATACTGCTTCATCAAGCCTAACTTAATGTGCAAGGGTGGTAGGAGGATTTTATTTGGTTCAACTAGATAAATGCAAAAAACTTCACTTTTTTCTACGTGAAGGTCAAAATATGAAAATAAAAACCCACTCTAATAGACAGAGTTTATTTCCACGACAGTTTCGACACCCACTGGCATCCTCCTCGGGTTTCTGTATCCACCCGAGGAGGATGCCAGTGGGTGTCGAAACTGTCGTGGAAATAAACTCTGTCTATTAGAGTGGGTTTTTATTTTCATAGTTCAACTAGATGTTCATGTAAAATGTTCTTTGATCCTGGGGTAAGATTCTCTCTAGGAGGCCAAGTTTTCCTCTTCCAGTGCTGGTCACGTGCTCGACTATCCCATTCACAGATGAAACATGGCATCTTAGTATATCCTGATTGCTGCCCAAGTAACATGCAAAGGACTTTGAGATCCCCACACAATATCCATCTGTGATTTTGATACTGAATTTTTTTCCAGAAGCAGTTTCATGTTATCATAGGTCTCTCTTAAATGAGTAGAATGGGCCACTGGGATTGATGCATATTTGTTACCCGAAAAGTTCTGCAGAGTCCTTAGGCAGATTCAAATCCCTGACTAAGTCATTTAGTTCGGCTTGGGTTAATGGTTTAGGAGGATCTCGGTCAGCTGTTGGCTGTTCATAAACATCATCATTGTCTGGATTTGGAGCTGAATCAGAATCTGAATTGTATTGATCCAGACTCTCGGGTGGGCGGGGAATAGGAACTTCTGGACCATGGGGTACCGGCCTTATTGCAGATGGAAGACTTGGGTATTGAAGGCTCTCTTTATTCTTTGCATTATAACCTTTAACATTGCAAGAACAGAAGTAGCAGTCGTCGGTATGGTTTCTAGGCTCGCGCCATACCATAGGGATCCCAAATGGCAAACTTTTCTTTTTACCTTTGCTCCAATTCCGTAGTGCCGCAACACACGTAAGACAAACCTTGTGTGGAGCCCAACTTTTGTCTTGATCTCCTAATTTAATTCCAAAATAAGCATGATAAGCTCTCTTAATGAAGGTCGTTACATTTGTCCTTTGTTTTACAACATACCGACCACAAATATAAGAAAATATGTCTGGACTATGGGTACATCCTCTAGAAGCCATTTTTAAAATTTTAAAGACGTAATGTTAGAATTAATTATCTATCTGAAAAATATGAAAAAACGAAATTAATTAAAGATAAAAAAGGTAAAAAATTACAAAACACCCTAAAATTGTTTTGCTAATAACTTTAAAACTGTGGGTGGTAGAAAAACACTGGTAGCATTTTTGAATTCAGCGCAGCGAACTGCTTCAGAATCACAACTCAAAATAAAGAAATCGATTTTCATGCAGACCGGTGTAATCGTAAGCCAATAAAAGATAACATAGGCCCTCTAGTGGATGTTAACGGCCCTTTGGCTTCTGACGCTCAGGCGATGGCGGGTATTTTCAATAATTTTTTTACGACAGTTTTTATTGTAGAAGACGTAAATAATTTCCCCGACGTGGACGATATCGTTCCATTTAGTAGCGAGACCATTTTGGATGAAATAACTGTTTACGAGGGTGAGATTGCGCATTATATCGATAGGCTAAAAGTTAGCAAGGCTCCAGGCCCTGACGCTTTTTATCCCAGACATTTGAAAGACGTTATTGTAGGCCCCTAAACAAAGATTTTTAATCAGTCACTCGAAACGGGGATTATTCCTGAAGACTTCAAATTAGCTAACGTTACGCCTATTTTTAAAAAAGGCGACCACACACTAGCTAGCAATTATAGGCCCATTAGCTTAACGTCAATTGTTGGTAAACTTCTGGAATCCGTAGTTAGGGATCGTATCATCGATCACTTAGAAAGTAGAGATTTGATTAATAGTAGTCAGCATGGGTTTCGACGCCATAGATCTTGTTTAACTAATTTGTTAGAATTTTATAACGAAATAGTGCGCGAATACGATAGGCATAGAGCGGCTGACGTTATTTATTTAGATTTTAAAAAGGCGTTCGATACAGTTCTGCATAGAAGATTAATTGCGAAGGTTAAAGCGCACGGTATCCGCGGTCAGGTAGCTAACTGGTTAGAGGAATGGTTTCGTACTAGGAGACAGAGGGTCGTTGTTAATGGTAGTGAATCGGGGTGGTTGGATGTAGGTAGCGGTGTTCCACAGGGTTCAGTGTTAGGCCCATTGCTATTTGTAATCTACATTAATGACATAGATGTAGGATTGACTAGTAACGTGTCAAAATTCGCGGACGATACTAAAATAGGCGGTAGGGTTGTTAAAGAGGACGATAGAAATAGGCTCCAAGATGATGTAAATAGGATTATGGAGTGGACGGTTAAGTGGCAGATGCAATTTAACGTAGACAAATGTAAAGCTTTGCATATAGGTTCTCGTAACAATAATTACACGTACACGATGGATGGTAGAGAGTTAGCGAGCGTTGACGAGGAAGTAGATTTAGGCGTACGCGTATCTAAGGATTTAAAGGTTAGGAACCAGTGCCTGGAGTCTTGTGCAAAAGCTAATAGGATGTTAGGCTTCATAGCGCGTAATTTCGAATTTAAATCGAAGGATATTATATTGCCCCTTTACGAGTCCCTAGTCAGGCCTCATTTAGAATATGCCGTTCAGTTTTGGTGCCCGTATTTGCGCGAGGATATTGATAGGTTAGAAAGGGTTCAGCGTCGTCCCACGAAACTGATTCCGTCATTGCGCAACAAGATTTATGAAGATAGGATTAAAGTGTTAGACTTGCATTCACTCGAAACTAGGAGATTAAGGGGGGAGCTTATTGAAGTTTTCAAAATCGTTAATAACAGTGATAACGTAAATTTTGACAAACCACTTTCGATAATAGCAATACTCGTAATAACGGATTTAAGTTGCGTGGCAGACGTTTCATAATATCGCTAAAAACTTCTTTACGTTTAAAGTAATTGATGAATGGAATAATCTTCCCGCGTCAGTCGTGAACTCTACCAGCGTTAATATGTTTAAGAACCGTTTAGATAGGCATTTTAAAGATATTAACGTTGTTTAAAATAAAAAAAATTGGTAACAGGAGCTCTGGGGGTGGTGGTCGGGGATGAGTCTGTTGACGATTAATGCCAGCGTGTGATGCCAGCAATAAAACAAAAAAAAATTAGACTAACATGAACGTAGATGTAGCTCGTAGAGTAAACTAACCCACTTTTTGTTTAACTACCTACTTCCCCCCCCCCTCTTATCCTCTCCTTACTTGCATGTCTGTAACACTCTTTACTTGCATGTCTGTAGTTTGCATGGTATGACAGCGAGTTAAGACTGTGTTTGCATGGTTTGTAAGCGTTCTTATTTTACTTTTCATCTTTCACCCCTTTCCTATTCTCTCCGACTATTTTTCTGACTTGTCGGCAGTGGCCGGCGGATGATGATGGTGAGTCTCTCTCCTCTTTTTCTGAATGAATGTTAACCCATGAATGATAGGTGTTGCTACTTATTTAACCCCTTATTTTCTTCTCTTAACCCCTACTCTTTCCTTTCTCTCGGGCTAACCTTAGAGTGGATCTTAGGGCCTTTGTTAGCCTTAGCTTCTGTAGATCTGTAGATCCTGTGATTCCTGTGATGTTGAAGGGACAACTCTGATAGCTTCAGTCAATTCTGCTTGTGATCTCATTCGGCGTTCGTGTTCTTTTTGAGCTCTAGCAATAGACCTTTCCCTCATCAAAGCAGCTTTTCTATCAATTGGACCCAGTTGGTTTAATCTTTGCTTTTGTCCTCAGCAATTGTTTTTATCCTTGCACCGGCAGGCATTTCTATCAATCCCTTTATCGTAGCAATCACAGGTACATAATCAAACATAGCATCATATTCGGAAACTTTTTGTTCAAATCTCTCATTTCTTCGGTTTATAGGAACTTTGTTAAACTTTAAGGCTGCTTCTATCACTCTAACAACTTTCTGAAAGATTCCACGAGTATTTATTAGGGAAAGAGAACCTTCTCCATATGGTTTGAACATCTATTGCAACTATGTTACAACATTCATTAAAAGTAATCAATTTATTTGATTCAGCCTCTTCTCGTCGTCGCACAAAGTTGTAATGCCTCACAACATCTGTTTTTGTTGGTGTCATAGCTGCTGGAAACTCGGAAGGATGTCCAAAGGCTACAGTTGACGACTTTTTTCTTGATGTCATGATTAATTTGACTTAATAACCAATAATTTAACTTAAAAACCAATAGTTTGAATTAATAACACTATGTAATAAAATTTTGGAAAATTTGTGTTTATCTTATTTTTGGTGTTTCTTTGTTTTTGGGTGCGCTGAATTAAAAAATCGCATTAGTTTTCTCGTGAAAACTCGTTTCTTCTGAAAACCATTATCTACTTTCTGTACCTAGTGGCTTATCGGAGAGCAAAATCACAATGAAGAAAAGGTAAGGAAAATAAATATATTTCATATTTAAAGATATATAATGTGTATATAATGTATATATAATACACGCAAATATGCTCACAAATCTGAACGGATAATGCTTAAGAATGTACATTTGAACGACTTTTTCTCTTGTAGTCCCGTGGATTATCTCTTATTAAACACTAGATATAGTCGCCCATCATAGCTTCGTCCCATTTTCCCTGATATCTTCTCTCCATGGTTTGGATATCTTGGTGAAAACGTTCACCATGTTCTTCACTTACGTCACCCAAATTTGGTCTGAAGAATTCTAAATGCGAGTCCAGATAATGTAACTTCAGGGACATTCTACAACCTAACCTTTGAAAGTGTTTTAGTAGATTTTCTACTAGCTCTTTGTAGTTGTCGTTCTTCTTGTTACCTAAAAATCCATGGACTACAAGCCGAAATGACTGCCAAGCAATTTTTTTTTCAAGAGCTGTCATTTTTTCTTCTAACTTTCTAGGTGCTAACATACGTTTGACTTGAGGTCCAACAAATATGCCTCCCTTGATTTTAGCTTCAGAAAGTTTGGGAAACATTGAACGTATAGAGTGACCTGCTTAATGTCACGTCGATGGTGAACGAGATAATCGTGATATAAAGCGGGTCATGCTAATAACCGAGTTTGACATTCCCAACTTAAAAATGCAACGTAATAAGCTAAATTTTAGAGTAATCGGTTATCTTACTTTGTTTTGCAGTTTAAAGTAACGTTATGTAACATAGACTCAAATTTGGCAAATAATGTCCAGTCGACATTGCTATTTTGTGCTATAAAATGTTTCGGCTTTGTTATACAGTTCTAAGCTTCCGACGACGTCACACAACATACAGATGTTTCTTCTCCATTCACATCGTCTACATCTTCCTCTTGAGAATCACGATAATCATGATAATACAGCATGATACATTACAATGTGCACGTGCCAAGACGTGACAATAAAAGGGTTCGTGATATTAAACAAGAAATTTATATTGCAACGTATAGCAATGGGTCACTGGTTTTTTAAAAATAGTGATAATAACAGGGTTGTGATATTAGGCGGGTTACTCAGTATATGATAAAGAGTAGTGATGTAGGTCACATCCGCATCCGCGGAACATCCGCACATTTTCTCGCATCCGCATCCGCACTTTGGCCTGCGGATGTCGTGCGGATGTGGACCGTTGAGATAAAATGTCATTAATAAGCGGAAATTATCAAATTCTACTATATTAATAGAACTAGTTCATTGTGCGCAAAAGTGATGCAAGCGACAAGACGAGAGGCTGTTCTTGTATGAAGTTACTCTCTTGCAACCTACTTAGATCCACGTTACAAAGCTAAGTTATTTTCACCTAGTACATTAGAACGAGTTAAATCATCACTTGGCAAAGCAGTTGAAGAGCTTCAATCTCTTGAATCTGTCGCTTCGCCACCCACCAAAAGAATAAAAGTTTCAGTGACAGAACCAACACCTTCAACAAGCAAATCTATCACAGAATCTGTCTCTCAGTTTCTTGAGTCAAGCAGCAATGACGAGACCTACGCGATGTCAAAAGATGTAGTAAAAATGATCGAGAGCTATCACCAAGAAAAACGCCTGGCTGCATGTGACAATCCTATTAGTTGGTGGAAAAATACGCAGAATATCTATCCATACTTGAGTAAACTTGCAAGGAAACATTTAGCCTGTCCTCCAACAAACGTACCAAGCGAGAGATTATTTAGCAGTGCTGGATTAATATATGATGAAAAGAGAAACAGACTGGCAGCAGAAAAGGCAGAAAAATTAATGTTCCTTAAGCATAACCTTCCTATAATTAAGTTTGAACATTAAACGATGAACATCTTAGTTTACTTTATTTTAATTACTCATTTATAAATATGCCTAATAAAACTTTAAACTTAATATAAATAGTTATCAAGCTAATTAAAGATCTCTTTCTATAAGGGTGGAGGTTGGGGAAAGAGGTCGGTGTGGTGCATTTGAGTTGGGTTCAAGTCCCGCATCCAGGTAACACAATTATGGTTTCCAATTGTGGCTGAAACTCAACAAAATATAACGAATTTATTTGCAGACGAATTCACTAATTGATTTCTATATTAGTTAGATGCTTGATATTATTTTATATGTTCAGAGAAAAGTACAGCAATTATTGTACAATTAATCAATTATACTACATTATAGCTACAGCTCTCTCTACATAATAACTTATTATATACGTTAAACACAACAAATCTCGAATATATCCTAAAAAATAACGAAAATGTAGACATCCGCATCCGCATCCGCGGATGTTGAAATCAAACATCCTCATCCGCATCCGCGGATGTGAAAAAAATGACATCCGCTACATCACTAATAAAGAGCATCACTTTCAGCATCCAAAGCTTTGATGAATTGCTTAATAAGACCAAGCTTGATATGCAGCGGGGGTAACAAGATTTTGTATGTTGGAACAAGGGCTTCGTTAAGAACATTGTGTTTTCCTGGATTAAGCTCATTTCTCACGGGCCATTCCTTTCTGACAAAGTGCTCACCATCTGCTCTGCTGTCCCAAAGGCAGAGGAAACACGAGTATTTAGTGTAACCACTCTGTAGTCCAAGCAGGAATCCTAGCATTTTGAAGTCTCCACATACATCCCATCTATGTTCACTGTAGTTTATTTTGTCTAGCAACTGCTTTACATTTTCATATTCTTCCTTCAATTCAACCGAATGAGCCACAGGAATAGATGGAAACATGTTTCCAGTTATGTAGTAGGACGCCTTTCAAACTTCTAGTTGAACTGTCAATAAACAAACTCCAGTCAGCAGGGCTGTATTCAATTCTTATTTTAGCAAAACGGCCATTCACATTACAGAAGTAGCAAAGAGAGCTCGAGGCGAAACAGGAGTAGAAAGAAGCGTATCGCAAATGCCTATTCCTGTAGAAAGAGATCTTGACACATGGGTCCAAAATATTCCACTCTTTAGGGCGGAACGTCATAATTTTTGCATTGGTTTTCGTAAGGTTCATATCCCTGACTAGGTCGCCTGTCTTTCTGGTTGGGGAAATGGGGTGACGGATTGGAGCTAGCTTGCCTCGAAGTCAGCATCTTCATATTCATCGGAGGATATTAAAGGCGTTTCCTCTATTTCCTCCATGGTGGGTAGACATGGAACGGGTAAATCTTCATTATGGGTGACTGGGGCAATAGAAGATGGGATATTTGGATATAGGATATTTTTTCGACCTTTACTTCTCTTGTAGAGTGAAATGTCTACCATGCAGAAGTAGCAATCATCGTGGTGATTGGTTTGCTCCCTCCAAATGCGAGGAATAGCAAATGGCATGCCTTTTCTGGTACCTCGCAGTCATCCTTCTAATGTGGAACGGCAGCTTCCACAGCAAAAGTGAGGTGCCAAAGTAAGCGTGATATGCTGTACAAAACTTCGTTCCTGTGTTACTTTTGTGCTTTACTTGTTTTGGATTCATGTAATGGCCGCAAACATCATAAAATGAATCTGCAGAATGTCTGCAGGGCCTATTGGTAGTCATCACCATATAGTTATTTGTTAACCCAAATGAAAACCTTCGCATAGTGTCGTTTTTAAAAACAAAATAAAACTTGTTTTGACCCGCCCTAAATTACTTAGGGCTTATCAAGCCATAGGATGTAACAGGTCTTTGAAAATGCATTTCCTGCACTCCCACCTGGACTTCTTCCCATCAAACCTGGGCGCTGTCAACGATAAGCATGGTAAACGGTTTCATCAGGATACATCAACCATGTAAAAGTGGTACCAAGGAAGATATAGCCCCAGTCTATTGGTCGACTACTGTTGGTCACTTATAAGAGAAGCACCTAGTACTAGTTATAAGCGAAAATCAGCTGCAAAAACAGTTTAGGGAAGGTACTCTTCTTTTTTGTACGATTAACTATACCAAAAAAGTAAGAAAATCTGTTATTTTTCATTTGCATTTCCTTCGAAATTGGTGGGTGAGAGATAAAGTCTGTTTTCAGATTCGTAATCAGCGTAAAAAAGTACATTACAATCAAAGAAATTCATTCAAAAGAGGGAAAAAATTATGTTTTGTTGTCGAGTGTAATTTGAGACTGTTAGTTGGATGATCAACTTTTTACTTCAGAAAGTAATGAAAAATTGTATTATTGTTGTTTCCCCTGATTTGTATGTTGTTGTTGGTTAGCCGATCAGCTCACCCTGATCGAGCAAGCCGGCGGCACGCAGGTAACCGATCGCCCTCTCCGCAGTGGACCAGAGATTCAGCGCACTAGTGATGTGTTGTGTTCTGTGTTGTGCTACAGCCGTACAGTCTGCCATAATGTGTTCAATTGTCTGTGGTATGTCCTGGCACAGGTGGCAGGTGTCGTCTGTGGAGTTTAGTCTGTGTTTATAATTCTGTAAGTTGGGGTGATGTCCACATCGGAATCGTGCTAAGTTAACTCGATCCGATCTGCTCAGGCTGGTCTCTGACCTGTCAATGGGTGGCGGCTTCGCACCTAGGACCGCATTCGGACCGAGTCGTGTCAGTGCTTTGTGGGTTAAGTGTGTGTGGGTGTGGTATGGAATGGAGTATTTGGTTATAATGTCTCTCTGGTCTTACCTTAATGGTGCGAGGTGTTGGTGCGTGATTGTACATGTAGTGGCAAGGGTGTTGTGGGTTAGTTGTCGATGCTGCCATGAATTGTGTTCCCGTCATGTCTAAATGTTCCCTAACTTTCAGTATTTTTATTTCTGTGTGCAGGTGTTCTATTGGTGGTGTTTGAGTACATCCTGTAATGATACAAAGTGCGTTGTTTTGTATTGTCTGTAAGGTGTTTATGTATGTGTTTGAGATAATGGGTGCCCAGCATGGGCTAGCAGTCTATAACTGAGCGAATATATTGTTTGTATATGAGTAATGTTGTTTCCTGCTGGTATCCAAAGTTTGTGCCTGTTAGTACCCTAATCGTGTTTAGTCTTGACGTACATTTGTTTCTAATGTCCCGAATGTGGTTTGCAAAAGATAATAATGTGTTGTATGTGACCCCAAGTACTTTGGTCCTTTGAGTGTGTGGAATGTTGGTGGTGGTTAGTGTAAGTTGTGGAGTTATCTGGTGTTCTTTTGTGTTGCTTGTTAGCAAGGTGATGGTTGATTTTGTGTGCGCTACTTTGAGTCTATTGTGTGTGAACCAGTCTTGTATACTGCTTATGTATGTTTGTAGGTTATTTGTAGCAGTGTCGATGTTGTTGTGGGTGGATGTTAGAGTGATGTCATCTGCATATGATGATAAGGTAAGCTTGTTATCTATGGATGTTGGAATGTCATGTATGTATAAGTTGAACAGTATTGGTGAGAGAACAGTCTTGAAGGTGTTATTGTGCATGTTTGTGTTGAGTATTTTGTTTATGAGAGGGAAGCGTGGGATCGCATCAAATGCTTTACTAATGTCTATTGTTGCTAATAGTGTAGGTTGAGTTGGTTGTCTGAAGTTGATGCCATCCTTGATGTGCTGCGTGAGGTGAGTGAGTAATGTCGTGGCGATAGTGGTATGTGTGGGTTGGTGAATTGTAAGATTAGTCTTTCTGTTACTTTGGAGGGTGTGCATAGTAAAGTAATGGGTCTATAGGAAGCTGGTTCTGTTGGATTTTTGTTTGGTTTGAGTAGTGTAATAATTTTACCTTGTTTCTATATGTCAGGAATAATAGTGTTGGTGTGAATATGTGCTGGTGTTTGTGAGAGCTAGTATTCCCTGTGGGCCCAAGTGTTTAAGGTGTATGTTAGATATGTTGTCTGGTCCAGTAGCCTTCGAATTCTTAATGTTTTTGATGATCTTTGTGGTCTGGTCTGTATTGAAGGGTGTAATGGTCGTGTCGAGTCTGTAGGTTTTCTTGTGTATGGCTGTTTGTCTGCATATTTCTGGTTGTTGTCTCTGTTTAGGTGACTTATCTTTGCGTAGTGATTAACTAGAATGAATGTTAGCTTGTTGCGTATATGTTGGGATATTATTTTGGCTGCGACAAACAGCCGCGTGTGAGGTGTGAATGCCGCTGTTAGAGTGGGTAATGCTGTTTATAGTCTTGTATAGCCTGGATGTATCTGTGGAGTGGTTTAGTGTTATGAATTCCCTAAATTTTTTTTTTTTTCGTTAAGTTTGTTTATTTTTGTGTTGAGCTGTTGTATCTGCTGTTTTATAGCTTCTGTGTGTGGTGTTTGTGTGTTATGTTTGAGGTTGTTACGTTGCCTTATGAGGTGGGCTATTTCTCTAGTGTAATTTGGGTTGTATTTCCTAATGTTGCCCTTGGGTATGTATTTGTTTGCATTATCGATGATCTGATTAAATGTCTTGAGTGTTGTACTGATGTTTATGATGGGTGTGCTGTTTAATGTGGTGAATTGTTCCTCAGTCTGTATTTTGAACTGTTTCCAATCAGCTTTCTTGTAATTTCTGTAAGTGTGCCTAAGGCTGTTGGGGCAGAGTGTAGAACGTGTTGTAATGATGATGGGCAGGTGGTCTGATGACAGTTGTTTGTCTGTTCTCCAGTGTGTATGTGTTGCTAGTGAGTGGGAACAGAACGTTATATCTGGGGAGGAGTTTGAGTATCCTGCTTGATGTGGTATGTTTGTATGTTCTTCTGTATTGTTAAGAATGAAGAGGCGGTTTAGTTGTGTGGCTATGTTGGCACCTCTGGTGTTGCTTTGGTTGTGCAGGTACCAACTAGTGTCTTTAGCGTTGAAGTCTCCTCCTAAGATGACATTAGTGAGAGAGGCCAGATTGTGTAACTGTGGATTGTAATTGGCTGGCACCTGAGGTGAACTATCTGGTGGGATGTAAATGTTGAGGAGTGTGATATTGTGTTTTGCGCGTGTTTTAATGTTAACTGCCTGTATTTCTATCATGTTATCTGCTTGGATTGTGTTTGTAATGTTTTGGGTGGCATCAATGTAGCTAATGTTTTTACGTATGTAAGTGATGAGTCCATCCCCGTGACCCCCAGTACGAACTTGACGGATCGCCGTGAAGTCAGGGATGGTGGGTGTTTTGTGTGTGCGTTTTAGTTTTGTTTCTTGTATAAGTGCTATGTGAATGTTTTGCTTGTGTACGAATTCCCTAAGCTGCATGATTGTTTGTGAGCCCATCTACGTTGTACTGTAATATGTTAATCTTGTACTTCTGTATGTGTCTCATGGTCCTATTGTGTATGGTGACATGTGTAAGTTGTCGTGGGGCCTGGATTAGTCTTAATGTCGCCGGAGAGTAAGAGTAGTCCGGGAAGCACGCAATTGCTCCCCGTAAATGAAAAAATAGCACGCTGATATCGGTCCGACCCCGGGAACCGATCGGCACTCTGACCGTGCGACGCAACAGGCCGTCGACTGCCAGTCTGGCCAACCGTAGAGAGCCCGCTGCACGGAGATTTGAGGAAGTTTGGCCACCAGCGCGTTGATGTTTCGGTTTGACGTCGCCTCTTTTTCGCGTTGACGTGTCCCGCGCTGGAGGATACAGCCACTGTTAGAAGCTTCCTCGTCAGCTGCTCGAATAATTTGGTTGAAGCATTTAGAAGAAATTTATTCTTCAATGATTTGTAAACTTCCTGCTTTTGTCTGTCCTTTGATCGTTTGATTAAAGATTTGTATTTATCATTAAATACGTTGATCGCACGAATGACACCTTTGTGAGAAATGATAGGAATTGGACTTTTTCCATAACTCTCTTATTTGTATGTTGTAACGATTACCTCCCAATCAGTCATTTCCATACCCATCCGTGGTCCGCAAATGCAAATTCACAAAAGTGAAAAGTCCACATTTGAGAAATAATGTCACTACATTCCCACTCGCAGAAAAGATTGCGAATAGGAATGGCTGGAACTAAACTTAATTTAGCTTAAGTTAACGTTAACCTAACTTTAACTTATCTTAATCCGGACCGAAGTGGGAAAGGCGTGAATGAGAATGGCATGAATTGGGAATAAGCCGATTTGAAAATGCTTCGTTTGAAATTCTCACTCTTGGTCGCGGAATGAAATGGGAATGACGTTGAGTGGGAGTAAACCGTTATAACAACGGTAAGATGCACAATTATCAACTTTGGAACCGACTCCAGTTAGTGAAAAAATAAATTAATAAGAAAATGTATTTTGTTGTGCAGTGACTGTTAACCGTTGGTTCGAAAAATTCCAAGACGACAACTATAATAGAAAAAGATTTTTGTACATTGGTAAGAGCAGTGAGTTTGGATGATGAAAGGTTGAGCTTACGATCGAGGGAGGCTTTACTTCAGCTAAATTCATATCTGTTCGTAGACTCTTCATTATTGTAATAATATATCGCTGGTCAACAAAATAATTGTTTTTTCTGTCACAAGTATTGAAGTAGGTGAGCCTAACAGTATTTTTTACGCTGAATTCGAATATGTTGTTAGATTTTCGCCATTACGCAAGGTTTTTATGTGGCACACAGTTATATTTTAATAAAAAATGTATATTTCTATATTAATGCATGGCCTTTGTACTTACCTAAAAGGTGACATTGGTTGATTTTCTGCTGTATTTCGCCTGTGGAACATCTCTCTTGAGGGTCCAGCAGTCGTCAGCCAGCATACTTAGGCTCCACTTGCCCTGGTACCGCTTTTCCATGTTGGAAATGTCTTCATGAAAGCGTTCCCCGTGCTCGTCACTGACGGTGCCAAGGTTTTCAGGGAAGAAGTCCAAGTGGGAGTGTAAGAAATGTATTTTTAGGGACATATTACATCCCATAGCTTTGTAGGCCTTCAAAAGATCACTCACTATTTCATGGTAGTTTTCGGCCTTATGATTTCCCAAAAAATTCTTAGTAATATTTTTGAATGATTACCACGCAGCTCTTTCCACTTCATTCAGCTGATCTTCAAATTGCTCATCATTTATCAACTCCCTTATTTGAGGACCTACAAATATCCCTTCTTTGATTTTAGCATCACTTAGCCTCGGAAATTTATTCTTTAAGTACAGAAATCCCGTACCATTTTGATCCATCGCCTTGACGAAATTTTTCATCAGTCCAAGTTTGATGTGCAATGGAGGTAAGTAAATTAGTTGAGGATTAACCAGTGGCTTATTCACCACATTTTTCTTTCCTGGAATAAATGATTCTCGTTTTGGCCACTGCTTTTGTATGTAGTGATTTTTTCTGTTCCTACTGTCCCATTCACACAAGAAACAGCAGTGCTTAGTATATCTAAGTTGCAAGCCGAGCAAAAGAGCAATCACTTTCAAGTCCCACACAATTATGCCAGGAATATTTCTCATACCTAATACTTATCAAGAGAAGTTTCATATTGTCATATGACTCCTTCATGTTGACAGCATGTGCTAAAGGCACTGACGAGTATTTATTTCCATTATGGAGAAGCACAGCCTTCAAGCTAAGTTTTGAGGAGTCAATGAACAAGCGCCACTCCGTTGTATTGTGTTGATGCCCAAGGGCCTCCATAAGAGAAGCAGCATCATTACAAAATACTAGACCATTTTCTTGAGAGAAAAAATGTTTAAATTCATCCTGGCGGTTGCGGAAAAAACATATTTTAGTGCCCTGCTGGAGAAGATTTCATCCTTTCAATCTTGAAGCTAAAATTTCAGCCAGTTTTTTAGACAAATTTAAATCATGAACGAGGTCGTTAAGATCTCCATGAGTTATTAAATGAGGTTCCGAGGAAGGACCACTTGCTTCAAATGTTGGGTCACTATCAAACTGTTCTCCTACCTGGTCTGGATGAACTTCATCAGCATCGGAGTCATCTTCGTTCATGGTCACATTTTCTGGTGGTTTCGGTACGGGTAGCTCTTCACTGTGTGGAACAGGTCTCATTGCTGACGGTAAATTAGGATATTTCACCGTATGTTTGGACTTAGAAGTAATCCCTGATATGTTTGTTAAACAGAAATAACAGTCTGATGAATGGTCTTTCGGTTCTCTCCAAACCATAGGCACGGCGAAGGGCATGTGACGAGAACTATTTTTCCAACCAGTTAGAAGCCTAACACATGTCACACGGCAAATATGAGGGACCCAGTACTTATCTTGGTCACCTAGTTTGCACCCAAAATAAAGCTTATAACATTTTTTAATCAGTGGAGTAATGGTTCGTTTCTGAGATTTGAAGGTTAGCTCTTCACACACATAGCAGAAACTATCTGGGTGATTTAAACACTTTCGTGGCATAATGCAAGCTTAATTAATACAGAACTGTAACTGCAGGATGTAACACACTTCACAGAACAGATTGAGTAACACTTGTGATGCTCACACACAACTGACAAAACAGTGCGCCTCAGACAGTGACTCGGTGCATGTCTGAACATGTAGATACATGTATCAGCCCGCCTTGCCTGATAACCCGTACCCAAGGAATCAAGTCAACTGTCTTACAAATGACCTGCTAGCACCCAATTTAGCTTCCTCTCACCAATACTAACATGTCATCCTTATAAATAAGGCGCAGTTTTCTAAAAAATCTTTATAAGCTATATAAAAGATACAGTAATACGTATCAGTCACACAAAACCTATGGGTGATAGAAATATTCTAATTGCATTTTTGAATTCAGCTTAAAAAAGTATGCAAAAAACCCTAAACAGTTTACTTGTGACAAAAATTTTGTTTACCAGTGGTATAATTAGGGAAAGGGGAAATATCGTGGAAATGTGCTGCTTTATTGATAAGTAATTTTTTTATACCCAAACGCCTCTCCCACTCCAGTGAGGTCGCGTCAGGAACAGTGGCGGCTCGTGACTAAAAATTCCAGGGGTGCTGTCTCTAAGAATGGGTTGAAATAATTACTGAAATAAAAGGATGAGCATTGAGCAATCAATAAAAGTTTCAAAAGTTATTGAAAAAGTTATTCAGTGAGCTCATCCTTATATTGTTCTTGATTATTTCAATTGTAAATAAAAAATTTAGGGGTACTGCAGTTCCGCAGTGCCTACCGACGAGCCGCCACTGGTCAGGAACATGCAGGAAGCGCCTCAATCGCTCACATTCACTTCATCAGCTTCGTGACAATAATGTACCTGCCTCAAGGCAACATTATCCACAGCCCAGCCGCGCAAATTACTTCACGGTTTGCCCAGACCGCTTCATACACTCTGAGGCGGCACATTGCCAACACGTCGCCCCCCCACCTCCATACCATATTTAGGGTTGCCAACCGTCCTTTTTTGAAAAGGACAATCCTTTTTGGTAGATTTTTGTCCTTGTCCTTTATTGAGTTCGGAAAGGACGCCATTTGTCCTTTTCTGATAACAATCTTGTTCCAAACAACAGTTTTGTAATAAAACTTTTGTTTAAAAGGAAATAATTACAGTCTTAAGTCGAGTAACATTTTATAAGTTCATTTCTTCACCTCAATATTAACGTTCCGTGTAGCGGGCCTGTAGGATTGCGTTTCTTAAATAAAACTTGGCAATCACTTCTATGTAGATTGCAGAACCCAGCTCGATTCGTTCAGTTCAGTTCTCCAGTCTCCAGAATTCCCTGAGGCGAGAAAGTTCCGAAAGTGTTAAGTGTCAACAAATAGGTACGTTATTTACGCAATAATCATAGTAATTTCCTCACCTTATATAAATTTGAAGTGTACAAACACAGGCAGCAAATGACACCTGCTATTGAAACATAGTGATTTCAAATTTGTGAATATTTTCAAAGTAGTATCTTTTGTTTTATCTATTTCTGGAACATCTGCATATTGCGAAAGAATTTTCAGTGTGATGAACACTCAATCGCGTGATGATAGAAACCGATGTTCGGTTGAACTAGTAAAAAGTGAGCTTTTTGTTTATTTCAATTTAAAGGATAATTGTTTAGGTTTTGCGAAAAAAATAAAAAATGATACTCTTTTACTGAAATCTGCAAAAAATCAAGAAAAGTATAAATTTAACAATAAATAAATATTAAGTTACCATAAATTTTGTCAATGCATGACTCAATGGGTCAATATCTGTATATCAATAAAAATATTTCCTTTAAGAAAATATGCAATAAAAGAGTATGCAGTATAAATTGTAATAAATTATAAATAAAATTTTACTTCTTTCCCTGACCCTGTAGACAGTATATTGGAATTGATGTTCTTGTCCTTTTTTCAAACTTCATGGAGTTGGCAACCCTAACCATATTATTTCACTTTTTTCTATCCAACGTGCGTCTTTCACCCTCCCAGACGTCCAGGATCCGCTGACCCAAAGCTTCCTTCACCCCATCCTTCAATCTCCTCCTTGGTCTAACCCTCCCCATTTCCCCCTCCGCCTCCGACACGTGAATCCTCTTGACCCTCTCTTCACTCATCCTCTCCATATGCCCAAACCTCATCTGCTCTCTCCACAAGACTCCGACTCCCACACTTCTCATGGATAACTGTTTCTCACACGATCAATCCGCCTCACCCCACGGATCGTCCTCAAGCATTTCATTTCCAATACATCCACCCTTTTTCTTCGCATTCGGAGTACACCACCAGAGCCATATCATCTGCTTACAACAACTGATTCACTTCCGAAGAACCAGGTGTTTGGGTTGAAGATGTTGTGCAAGAAATACTTTGAGAAAAAAGGGATTTGTATGTGGCGATTATGGATCTTGAAAAAGCGTATGATAGGGTTGATAGAAAGACGTTGTGGCAAGTCCTACATCTGTATCGAGTGCATGGGTCGTTGTTGAATGCGGTGGAAAGTTTTTATCGAGAGTAGAGCGTGTGTGCGTATGGGGAGAGAGGAGGGGGAATGGTTTCTGGTGAAAGTGGGTCTACGGCAGGGTTGTGTGCAGGGCCGTCGAGAGGGCGGGGAAGCTGGGATAAATCCCGGGGGCCCAGAAAGAGGGGGAGTAAAATCTAAAAATATTAATAAAACAATTGATTAAATAACAGAGAGGAAATATAATTTATGAACATACATTTTATAGAGATTATCATAGTCAAACTGAAACAGATAAAATATTATCTGCGGTCCACCAGTGCTCAAGACACTGACAGATCTGGGAACCATTGTAATTGAAAGCCAGTTAGCTCGTACTTTAAATTTCATCAGAATCATTTACCACTTTGCTGGAGAGAAGGCAAAGAAAGTACACTTCTAATTATGAAAATCTTGCAGTAAACAATTGTCTTGCCTGCATGGACTGGTACTGCATTTGTAAATTGTACGGTGATAGAATTAATATAATTGATTCGAAAAATAAAATGGCCATTTTCCTCCGAGTTGTTTATTCATACTGTATGTTTTGAATAATGACTTGGACATATAATCAGTTTGCTTGTTATGTACACAAAAAACATTCATAATAAAATACTGAGTAAACAGGGGGGCCCATATACCAATCCTTCCCCGGGGCCGGGGCAGCTCTCGGCGGCCCTGGTTGTGTGATATCTCTATGATTGTTTAATGTGTTTTATAGACGGGGTGGTAAAAGAGGTGAATGCAAGGGTCATAGGGAGGGGAGCTGGGGTGAAGCATGTTGCGTGGTAGGTTCTTGAGTCCTCTGGTGGCGGACTCGAGAGAAAAGCTACAGAGACTGGTAACTGAGTTCGGTGGGTGGGTGGGGGTGTAAAAGAAGGAACTTAAGAGTAAATTTGAATAAGAGTGAGGCTCTGTGGTGCCGTAAAAGGAGGCTCGTAAACGACTGAGTGTAAGTTTGTATGATGAGGAAATGAAAGAAGTGGCATGTTTCAGGTACTTAGGGGTGGATGGGGCTAGAAATGGGACTATGGAGGTGGAGGTGAGTCACAGGGTGGAAGAAGGGGCAAAGGTACTGGGTGCCCTAAGAAGTGTTTGGAAGGAGAGATCAGTATCTGTGTTTGGGCATATGGAGAGGATGGTAAGGAGGATTTACGTGTCGGAGGGGGAAATGGGGAGGGTTAGACGGAGGAGGAGACGGAGGGATGGGGTGAAGGAAGCTTGGGTCAGCGGAGCCTGGACGTCTCGGAGGGTGAAAGACGCGCGTTGGATAGAAAAAGTGGAGTCCTGTAGTATATGGGGGCGACGGGCTGGCACTGTATCGCCTCAGAGTGGATAAAGCGGTTTGGGTAAACCGTGGAGTAATCTGCGCGGCAGGCTGTGGTATTGTTGCCCTGATGCAGGTGCATTATTGTTATGACAACTGATAAAGTGAATATGAGCGGTTGAGGCGCTTCCTGCCTGTTCCTGACGCGACCTCACTGCGGTGGGGGAGGCGTTTGGGTATTATAATAATATTAATTAATAATAATAATAATACTAATCTATATTATAATAAGAGAGATGTCAGTCTGTCCGTCTGTCCGTCACACTTTCAGAAATTGTGAGAAAAAATTGAGAAAAAAATTGAGAAATTGTATTACGGGCGGCAATGTGAAGCTCAAGATTTTCATGACTGTGTTCTTTTCTGTAGTTCAGCAATGGGGTAATGGTGGTGGGGGGGTAATGGGGAGGGGGGGTAATGGGGAGGGGGTTAGCCCCCAAGTTGCATGAATGGGGGTGAGGAGGTTTTGGGAGATACCAGATTCAGAAATGTTGACACAATGTGAAGCTCAAAATTTTCACGGCTGGGTTCTTTTTTTGTAGTTTAGCCTGTCTAACCGTCAGCGAAGCGGCGGGAACTGTACTAGTAATAATAAATCGTTACAGTCTGGGAAACTTCCGTTCGATCGGAAACTTACAGACATTACGCCAGTATTTAAAAAGGGACGAATCGCTTTTGGGAAATTATCGTCCCATTAGTCTAACGTCAGTAGTTGGTAAGCTTATGGAGATGATCGTTCGGGACAGAATAGTTAATCACTTATAAATTAATCAAAGATTCTCAGCACAACTTTCAACGTAATCGTTCTTTTCTTACTAATCTGCTCGATTTCTTTAATGATATTGTAAATATACAGCACCGATTCATCAATTTGTTGTACTTGGTATTCCATACATTAAAACCAAGCTCACCCTCTCCCCTACCGAAAAAAAAAAAAATGTAGTCAACACTGAAAATTCCTATGATGCGCGACTTTTGCGCCACCCTGTATATGACGAGAGCAAAACGGTAGAGATTATATATTTCGATTTTCAAAAAGCATTTGATAAAGTGCCTCATGAGATTATTAGCTAAACTTCATTCTCATGGAATTGATGGTAATGTTCTCAAATGGATTAAAAATTGGCTTAGTGAACGCAAACAAAGCGTGGTCACTGGTCATTAATGGCAAAGCGTCTAACTGGAAAAGTGTAACTAGCGGCGCGCCTCAGAGATCAGTTCTGGGACCAGTTCTTTTTATTATCTATCTCAATGACATCGATGTATGAATTAAGAGTATAATTTTAAAATATGTGGATGATACCAAACTAGGGGGACGAATAAAATCAGTGGCAGAACGCTTGCAGTTTCAAGAAGATATTAATAAATTACTCGAGTGGGCAGAAATTTGGCAAATGAACTTTAATATAGATAAATGTGAAACACTGCATATTGGTAGAAACAATGGTAAGGGAAAGTATTTTAATGTGTAACAATACACTAACGAGTGTTACCGAAGAGAACGATTTAGGTGTTATTGCAATTTCTTTTCTATGGGCCTTGTGATCTTCAGTCAGTTTGCGAGGAACAAACTGTGAACACACTTTTGAGTATCCCAGTTGCTGAATTATCGTATTTACACTTCCTTCACCAATTCCTAGCTCCAGTGATAGATAGCTCCTTGTATATGACGCACTGATTTAATCGAATGATGCTGTTAGCACGTTGTACAGTGTGAGATGTCGCACAGGATGCCGGGCAACCGCTGCGTGGCTCATCATACGTTTAGACCAGCTGCGTGGCTCTCATACATTTAGACCAGCATCCAACTGTGCTTCAATCAACAACAGCATCTCCGTAAACGTTTTGGAGACTTCTGTGAATATTTCCAACTGTTTCCTTCTCTGCGGTTAAGAATCGATAACACCGGTCTGCATGAAAATCGATTACTTTATTTTGAGTTGTGATTCTGAAGCAGTTCCCTGCGCTGAATTCAAAAATGCTACCAGTTTTTTTCTATCACCCAAAGTTTTAAAGTTATTAGCAAAACAATTTTGGGGCGTTTTGTAATTTTTTACCTTTTTTATCTTTAATTAATTTCGTTTTTTCATATTTTTCAGATAGATAATTCTAACATTACGTCTTTAAAATTTTAATAATGGCTTCTAGAGGATGTACCCATAGTCCAGACATATTTTGTTATATTTGTGGTCAGTATGTTGTAAAACAAAGGACAAATGTAACGACCTTCATTAAGAGAGCTTATCATGCTTATTTTGGAATTAAATTAGGAGATCAAGACAAAAGTTGGGCTCCACACAAAGTTTGTCTTACGTGTGTTGCGGCACTAAGGAATTGGAGCAAAGGTAAAAAGAAAAGTTTGCCATTTGGGATCCCTATGGTATGGCGCGAGCCTAGAAACCATACCGACGACTGCTACTTCTGTTCTTGCATTGCTAAAGGTTATAATGCAAAGAATAAAGAGAGCCTTCAATACCCAAGTCTTCCATCTGCAATAAGGCCGGTACCCCATGGTCCAGAAGTTCCTATTCCCCGCCCACCCAAGAGTCTGGATCAATACAATTCAGATTCTGATTCAGCTCCAAATCCAGACAATGATGATATTTATGAACAGCCAACAGCTGACCGAGATCCTCCTAAACCATTAACCCAAGCCGAACTAAATGACTTAGTCAGGGATTTGAATCTGCCTAAGGACTCTGCAGAACTTTTCGGGTCTAGATTGCAGGAGAACAATTTATTGGCATCCGACACATACTTCGCTTGGTACAGAAATTGTGAGAAAGACTTCGTGCCTTTTTTCGAAGAAGATGGTCCCTTGGTATTTTGCAAGGACATCAAAGGATTAGTGTGCAAGCTAGGCATCGAATACCAAACCAGTGACTGGAGGTTGTTTATAGATTCCTCTAAAACCAGTCTAAAAGGAGTGTTACTGCACAACGGTAACAAATATGCATCAATCCCAGTGGCCCATTCTACTCATTTAAAAGAGACCTATGATAACATGAACCTGCTTCTGGAAAAAATTCAGTATCAAAATCACAGATGGATATTGTGTGGGGATCTCAAAGTCCTTTGCATGTACTTGGGCAGCAATCAGGATACACTAAGATGCCATGTTTCATCTGCGAATGGGATAGTCGAGCACGTGACCAGCACTGGAAGAGGAAAACTTGGCCTCCTAGAGAGAATCTTACCCCAGGATCAAAGAACATTTTACATGAACATCTAGTTGAACTAAATAAAATCCTCCTACAACCCTTGCACATTAAGTTAGGCTTGATGAAGCAGTATGTCAAAGCATTGAATGGAGAAGGTGAGTGTTTCAAGTACATTTGTTCAAAATATCCAAAGATTAGCTACGAGAAAATAAAGGAAGGTGTTTTTATAGGTCCTCAGATTAGAAAGTTATTGACAGACGATCATTTCCTGAACACAATGACCAATAAAGAAAAAGAAGCATGGCTTGGTTTCAAAGATGTTGTTGAAAACTTCTTGGGAAACTACAAAAGCCAAAATTATGAAAGACTGGTGGAAAATATGCTTAAAAAGTTTTGCGCCTTAGGCTGCAACATGAGCCTGAAAGTTCACTTCTTATTTTCGCATCTTGACCGTTTTCCCGAAAATCTCGGAGATGTCAGTGAGGAGCAAGGGGAACGATTTCACCAGGACATCAAAACCATGGAAAGATGATATCAAGGAAGATGGCATTCAAATATGATGGCGGATTACTGCTGGTGTCTGCGACGAGATGAGCCTAACGCACAGCATAAGAAAACATCAAAGAAGCACCGGTTTAGTCGTCATTAGTCAGATCTACCTTCGTAGTCTTAAGTCTTTGGAATAAGTCCTGAAATGTTTGCAAGTAAAGAAGGTAAATATATTTTGTTTCTTTCAGTTATTTTTTTATTCTTTCATAAACAAGCAATATGCTTGTCCAAGAGATAGGAGCTATTTAATTCCGCTTTAATTAGGTTTTACTCTATCACCTAAAGATTTCGTGCTGCAAGGGGTGTTGTAATACCTCATCTGTCCCCAAATGTTAACCACCCATTGATGGGAGGGGAGAGAGTATTTTGCTGGGAACAGGACTGGTTGTTATATATATTTACCCTACATTATTATGTAAGCGTTACTGTAGTCTATAACAACAAAATTTATGGTTTAGCATGTGCAATCCAATGTTGGTCTCGATAAGATGGTTCACATTTGGGGATAAATGGGGGATTTATGACACACCCTGTAGTAGGAAAACCATACGTGATAGGGAAAAACTAACTATATTTTTGAGATCAGCGCACTCAAATTATATAGAATCGCCAACTAGTTTGTAAAAATCGATCGACAAGTTTTCAAATGTGTACTGGTGTTATCTTTACAACTTCTCTCTCAAATAAAAATATTAGGAAACGAGATGCACATACTGCAGATGAAACATGGCATCTTAGTGTATCCTGATTGCTGCCCAAGTAACATGCAAAGGACTTTGAGATTCCCACACAATATCCATCTGTGATTTTGATACTGAATTTTTTCCAGAAGCAGTTTCATGTTATCATAGGTCTCTTTTAAATGAGTAGAATGGGCCACTGGGATTGATGCATATTTGTTACCGTTGTGCAGTAACACTCCTTTTAGACTGGTTTTAGAGGAATCTATAAACAACCTCCAGTCACTGGTTTGGTATTCGATGCCTAGCTTGCACACTAATCCTGTGATGTCCTTGCAAAATACCAAGGGACCATCTTCTTCGAAAAAAGGCACGAAGTCTTTCTCACGATTTCTGTACCAATCGAAGTATGTGTCGGATGCCAATAAATTGTTCTCCTGCAATCTAGACCCGAAACGTTCTGCAGTCCTTAGGCAGATTCAAATCCCTGACTAAGTCATTTAGTTCGGCTTGGGTTAATGGTTTAGGAGGATCTCGGTCAGCTGTTGGCTGTTCATAAACATCATCATTGTCTGGATTTGGAGCTGAATCAGAATCTGAATTGTATTGATCCAGACTCTCGGGTGGGCGGGGAATAGGAACTTCTGGACCATGGGGTACCGGCCTTATTGCAGATGGAAGACTTGGGTATTGAAGGCTCTCTTTATTCTTTGCATTATAACCTTTAACATTGCAAGAACAGAAGTAGCAGTCGTCGGTATGGTTTCTAGGCTCGCGCCATACCATAGGGATCCCAAATGGCAAACTTTTCTTTTTACCTTTGCTCCAATTCCTTAGTGCCGTAACACACGTAAGACAAACCTTGTGTGGAGCCCAACTTTTGTCTTGATCTCCTAATTTAATTCCAAAATAAGCATGATAAGCTCTCTTAATGAAGGTCGTTACATTTGTCCTTTGTTTTACAACAACATACCGACCACAAATATAAGAAAATATGTCTGGACTATGGGTACATCCTCTAGAAGCCATTATTAAAATTTTAAAGACGTAATGTTAGAATTATCTATCTGAAAAATATGAAAAAACGAAATTAATTAAAGATAAAACGTAAAAAATTACAAAACGCCCCAAAATTGTTTTGCTAATAACTTTAAAACTTTGGGTGATAGAAAAAAACTGGTAGCATTTTTGAATTCAGCGCAGCGAACTGCTTCAGAATCATAACTCAAAATAAAGAAATCGATTTTCATGCAGACCGGTGTAATTTGTGTATACCATATATATATTTATATATATCGGATGAATTTCACAATTAAACACGTGAAATGAATGAATGAATGAATGATGGAATCATTTTTCTTTTTCCTTGTGGGTTTACAATATATATATATTTTATATATTATATATATATATATATATAAAGAACGTCGCTTGTGTAGAAGAACGTTCCGCACAAGATGAGGAGGGAGAACGAACAAATGAAAAATGAGGTAACCACCCGGGAATCGAACCCGGGATCTTCCGATTGCCGGTCAGATATGCTATCCACTACACCATGGGCCTCGATTAATCAGAAGTCGTAATTCTCCTACATACGAGCAGAAATCAATGTCCTGAGGGGGCACCTTCGCATGCCGTACATATATATATACATTTTAACTGCAAACAACACACAGTATAATTAATGTAAAGAACGACGCTTGTGTAGAAGAACGCTCCGCACAAGATGAGGAGGGAGAACGAACAAATGAAAAATGAGGTAACCACCCGGGAATCGAACCCGGGATCTTCCGATTGGCGGTCAGATATGCTATCCACTACACCATGGGCCTCGATTAATCAGAAGTCGTAATTCTCCTACATACGAGCAGAAACCATTTTTCATTTGTTCGTTCTCCCTCCTCATCTTGTGCGGAACGTTCTTCTACACAAGCGTCGTTCTTTACATTAATTATACTGTGTGTTGTTTGCAGTTTAAATGTGTGTGTGTGTGTGTTACGGGCTTTTTGCAAAAGGGTTAATTTGTGATATTTATGTTGTTTAACGAAAATATCACGACTTAACCTAACCAGTCGTCAAGGGCGGACAGTTGCCCTAACCGGGCATTAAATTAACCTAAATCAACTCTCCGCCCTTGACGATTGGTTAGGTTATGTCGTGATATTTTCGTCGTTTAACGAAAATATCACGACTTAACCCTTTTGCAAAATGGCCGATTTCGCATAAAGGCCGTAATATATATAGAGTAAAACCTCTAAATCTCAAACTAATTGGGAGGGAGTGTAGTCAGGGCCGTAACTAGGGTTTAGAAATTAGTGAGGTCCAGATTTTTTTCGAGCGCAGCGGGACGAGCAAAATTCAGACCAAAATGACATCTACAAACACAACCCAAGCTATACACTAAACACAAAACACAAAACGCTCGACGCTCCCTCTTTTCAAAAGAAAAGCGGTAATATGCGTTTCATACACGGAGAACGGTTCAGTCTCTTTTTTTTTTTTAGGAAATAATTACCGAGGTCCGGACCTCGGTGACCTCATAGGTAGTTACGGCCATGAGTGTAGTCTGAGAATAGAGGATTCCATCAGGTAAAATTTAAAGTATTGTTAAAAAACGCCTATTTTAGAGTGTATAAATTAATAAAGTGTATTGAAACAATGTTTCTGAAAAAAAGAAAAATGAGGTAAAAGTGTACATATGAATAATCTGAAGTGAAATGTAACCAAGGTATCACATGATGTCAGTTTGCCACATTTCTTCCAGGTATCGGAATATACCATGTATTCACCTCGGGTATGTTTCCTGTACACAGAGGTGGTGTACTTAGCATTTTGCCACCCCTAAGCAGAGAAATTGCCATTTGATATTGCTAGTTTGCTATCAGAGGCTGCTGTTCATTATTTTAAAACTTATATGCGAGTCCATTTAATTTGTAAGTGTTTACAAGTTATTTATTTTCTATTCTTGTTTTCTTTTCCCAATTTATGTTGAAATACGAAAACATTTGCTGCCCCAGACAGGTGCCTACTCTGCCTATACATAAATCCACTTCTGCCTGTACGACTTGCTGTACGACTGGGACAAATTCTGAGTAAGAGGTTTTGTGCATAAAAAACAAAAGAATATATATATATATATATATATATATATATATATATATATATAGTGGGCCCTCGTTGTTCGTGATTAATTGGGACTGAGAAAAACATCATGAAATCGCGAACGAGATCCATTTTCAATGTAAAATGGCAAATTGGTTCCAAAAGCTCAAGAATGGCAGGCAGTGTAAAATATCCTTAAAATGCCAAAAAAGTTTTATTTTAATAAAATTATTTGCATCAAACTAATAAAAACCAATAACGAATATTACATAAACAATGATATTTTACGTAAATAAAATTTTTTACTGTATGTAATATAAAGCAATATTATTACAAAAACAATTATGTAAAGCAATAATATTTTATAAACAACTAAATAACACTAAATATACTACACTGGCTTTGAAGAGCACGAAAGGACAACCTCACGCAGTGAATGACAGCACGACTGAGCCTGTGTTGACCTGCGTGGGCAGCGTTGCACACACCACGTGACAAAATCATGAATTTGTGGAGTCAGTCGCGAATTTACCGAAACATGGGAGTTAAATGGGTCATCACGAATTTGCAAAATTGCGAACAGAGAACCTCACGAGCAAAGAGGGCCCACTGTGTGTATATATATATATATATATATATATATATATATATATATATATATATACAGGGTGTCCCATAAGTCCGGCATCATAGGAGAAATTCATATTTTTCTATTTCTAAAACCATAATTCATATTTTTCTCTTTCTACAGATCATAATGTCTGTGAGCAAGGAAGAACGAATCCAGATAATTCTACTCATAGGAAATCGGAGTCAAAGAGAGGCCGCTGCTGAATTTAACAGACTGCATCCAGACCGCGAGCCAATAACACAGAGTTGTGTTAGCAGACTTGTTGCAAAGTTTAAGGAAACAGGATCCATAGAAGATAAACCACGCACTGGACCTTCAAGGATGTCCACTGACGATGACGACAGGAGTGTCGAAAAGTAGCATCCATCGCATTCTTCAGGCTCACAAATGGCATCCATATAAACTTCAGATCCTACAGAAATTAAGCGAAGATGATCCCGACCGGTGGATGGAATTTTGTGAATGGGCTACGGAACAACATGCTCGGGATGCCAATTTCCCGTCCACCATTCTGTTCAGTGACGAGGCTGTTTTTTATGGAAATGGTGAGGTAAATCGACAGAACACCCGCTACTGGTCTCAAATCAACCCTCACTGGTATACCTCTTCAAAGGAACAAGGTGCATCTCGGGTGATGGTATGGTGTGGCATTTGGAAGGATCGCCTCATAGGCCCTCTCTTTTTCGATGAACATGTCACTGGAGGCACCTACCTACGTATGCTCAAGGAAGAAGCATTTCCCAGTGTCTTGAACGAAGAAGGAAATTTCCAACATGGTTCCAGCAAGACGACGCTCCTGCACATTACAGCACCCAAGTAAGGGAATACCTGTACCAACAATTCCCTGGTCATTGGATAGGACGACGAGGGTCTGTGGAATGGCCAGCTAGAAGCCCGGATCTCACGCCACTAGATTTTTATCTCTGGGGCCACTTGAAAGCGCTGGTATACGCAGAGAAAATTAGGAGTGTTGAATATTTGCGGCAGCGCATTATTGGGGCATGTACACCATTACTCCTGACATCATTCAACGTGTGCTTGCTGACTGGGTATCACGTCTGAATTTGTGTATTGAAAACAATGGTGGACATATTGAGCACGTTCTGTAAATAAAAGCTTTTGTTTTGCCTTTTTTTATTATTTTTCCTATGATGCCAGACTTATAGGACACCCTGTATATATATATATATATATATATATATATATATATATATATATATACTGTATATATATATATTTATTTATATATATATACAGTATATATATATATATTTTTTTTATTTATTTATTTATTTATTATTTATTTATTTATTTTTACAGATTCTGAGTTATACACGTTTTTACTATATATGGAATTCATCTAGGATCCATGCATGCTTATTTCACAACTAAGTCACAAATTGTGCTAAGAATGTGTTATTTAATCATTATTCGTATTCGACTTTGAAGCAAGCAAGTAGTTCGGTTAAAATTCACACTATGTACCTGCAAAAATTGAAAAATGTTGTTTGTGTATGCTATTCCAGATCATCTTTTGAAACCCAGTCTAGATTAGTTCATTTTCATCACTCATACGAGGTGTGTTCAAAAAGTTCCCGAACTGGTTATCCTGCGCGAGCATCGCATGACGCGCATGCGTGTCCTGTGATGGATGTTGTAGTGTGACTCATTCTGTGTCCAAAGATGGTTACCGCTTGTTGATATCGTATTTTGTTCTCGAATTTACTGTTTTGTGATTCATTTTGTGTTTTGTCGCATTTTGTTCATTTGAATAATGGCTACTCTCGCACATTTCTATTGCTGTGACTGCTGTTTTGTTTCAACATCATACACGTACCCCCACGTCTCGTCACCTGAAACGATGTTTCTGAGGAAATTTTTATCAAGATTGGCATGCTGAAGGAGGTCTTGAGACAACACGTTGCTCTTTCTGCTTGGCAGTCAAAAGTCGTGGCACAAATTTGGCTGACACGACACATTCCCAAATTTTCTCTCAGTATCGTGTGGTATGAACCAATTGAAATATCCATTTCATCTGCGACTTCCTGACTGTCACTCTACGGTTCCCTCGAATCATTTCACGAACACAAGCAACAGTGTCATCAGTTCTTGAAGTGGAAGGTTGTCCCACCCTTGCATCGTCCTCCGTCGACGTTCGACCTTCCTTAAAGCGCTTGTGCCACTCAAGAGTGGTTGTCTGACTTAAGGCGTCATTGCCAAATGCTGTGTTCAGCATGGCATGGGTTTCAAAAGCAGTCTTGCCCAGCTTAATGCAAAATTGTATGTACACAAGTTGTTCTTCAACAGTAGCCATTATTCAAATGCACAAAATGCAACAAAACACAAAGTGACTTCACGAAACAGTAAATATCGAGAGAACAAAATATGATATCAACAAACGGTAACCGTCTTTGGACAGACTGAGTCACACTACAACATGCATCACATGATGCGCATGCGCGTCATAACCAGTTCGGGAACTTTCTGAGCACACTTCGTATATATATTTCCAATGTCCAAGACACAAATATCAACAGTTTTAGTTCAACTGGAAAGAAAGGCTTTGCTGCTTTTATTTAAAACTGCTCCACCCTGCCCATACAGCCATTCAGGGTATGAGCAGCTTGCAGTATCATTGCCAATTACACAAATGTTAGCATGCTTATGAGACGTCTGTACGTTGTGTATCACCAATGAAAGTAACAATGGTGTGTGTTACAATAAAATGAATGGTGTTTCATATCCTTTTTCATACCAATGTCATTAGTTTATGTTGTGAACACTTGTGTCTTCCAAGGACTCTTGCACTGCTAGTTTGCTTCCTGCTGAAGGCAACATAAATGTACCTTGTGATAAAAACAGTATTCCTCTCACAAGCACATTCATATACTGCATCGCCTCGGGCTTGCTCACACACACACACACACACACACACACGAGGGTAATTCAATAAGTATCCGGGTAAGCAATGTATCAAAGCGGTCAGAAAAGCAAATCGAATCACGATTTATTGGTAGATCATTTGTCTTTAAATCGGAGAAAACAATGCTAACATTATGTAATTCTTAAGTACCCCTGACATGGAATACTGAGTTTAGTTCTGGTCCCCATATTTGCGACAGGACAGACAGAATGGAAAAAGTTCAACGATGGGTAACTAAGATGATTCCAAGACGTAGAAACTAATCATACACTGCCCGTCTAGAAACCAAATTTATTCTCACTTGAGAAAAGGCGTATTCGAGGAGATTTAATCCAGGTGTTTAAAGTGATCAAGTGTTTTGATAATGTCGATCCCAAAAATAGTTCACCTCCAGAAATGCAGATAGAGTTCGCGGTAATGGTCTTAAATTAGTAAGTAAACATTTTAATTCTAATGAAGCTAAACATTTTTTTCTTCAATCGTATGGTTAATTTCTGTAATGGCTTGTGAGCCAGCATAGTTCAAAGTAATTCGGTTTATTATTATTATTATAATAATAATAAGTTTTATCGGCAAGATATAAATCCCATAACATGGTACAATATGTTTGTCAGTATAAAAGATAAATCGAACAATAATACATTTAAAAACAAACAAACAAACTAAGCATTATGACTAAAGGAGATAAATATAAGACACGTGCTGAAACAAGTAATAATAACAAAAAAACCCTACGTACTTCTAAGACTACAAAAAAAAATGATAATGACAATAATGCTGCTAATTGGCAGAAGACTTTCCCCAACCGAAAAAAAAAGGTAGAGTATATGTGAAGGTAATCAGCAGTACAACTAATTAAAATTTAACTGTAAAAATAGCAAAAAAAAAAGAAAAGGAATTCGGTAACAAAGAAATAACAATGATACACGTAAGGAGACTAGAAATAATAATAATAATAATAATAATATGAAAAAAAACTAAGTTTCATAAAAATAAAAAAGCATGTAATAGAGTGGCTTATGCAAGAGTTAGGTGGAGCTAGTAGTATGGGCGCAAAAGGGTAGAGTGCAAGAACGTTGCAATGTTGCAAGAAATAATGATCATTGTTGCAAAGGGGAGGGGTTATGCAACAACTCAATGCTGCAAAGGAGGGTGGGTGGGGGGATGCTGCAGGTGCAACAAGGGGTCATGAAACTTGGAGGCGGCGTTATCCCCCAAGAGAAAGACAGGAGAAGGCGAGAAAGGAAGAGAGTTGTTCACCTGGCTCCTGCTAAGTGCATAATAACGCTTCAGCCGACCCGCCGTCCTCTTATAGACTCCTAATCAGCCAGTTGGCTTAGAAAGCGTAAATGGCTTGTTCAGGTTGAGTTGTCAGATACCACTTTTTATTTTAATTGTTCAGGTATACATTATTATGGAGAGTTGTCAGATACCACTTTTTATTTTAATTGTTCAGGTATACATTATTATGGAGAGTTGCCAGATACCACTTTTATTTTAATTGTTCAGGTATACATTATTAGGTTGTCAGATTGTACCATTTATTTAATTAATTTTAAAAGTTGGCTTAGAATTCCGCTAGTAGGTTTAGAAGGCGTAACCAGCCATTTGGTATAATTGTTTACAACCAAAAGAATTAAATAAAACAACATTACATCATTCTGTTTATTATAAATATATAGAAAATAAATATACATTTGAATGATAATTAAAAATAATAATAGTTTAAGAAATATGAACGAGGAATATATATAATCAAAAAATATATCCGTCAATATAACAGTACAGGAGAAATATATATATATATATATATATACAATTATATTATGGAAATATATAGAAAATAAATATACATTGGAATGATCAAAAAACAAAAATAAGAAATAATATAACCATCAATATAGCAGAAATATATACACACAATTATGTTTAAATAAATAAATACATACACTTTATCTTCTACCGCGCAAAATAAAAATAAGACTACAAAACGTATAACCGTCAATATAACAGTACAGGATATATATATATATATATATATATATATATATTAATATGTTAAATATATAAATACACTCACTTTTTTTCAATACACTAAACTCACACGTAATCGAGTCTACATTTACATCGTATTACTCTGCATTACGCAGTATACATGGCTTAATAATATTTCACCGCTTAAAGTATAGGGAAACCTGTACTCGATATGAAGGGCCTTCATATCGTTCAGTACTATTTTTGTTCCAACTTTACAACCGGTTGGTAAGTTATCTTTAAATACGTCTAGAATACAATCAAAAGCACGCACAGAGTTCATCGTTAGCCACATTATTAAACACAAGTTTATAAACACGCCTTTCCAATCGAGAATTTATTTCTACCGACGCGAGCTTTTCAATCGTGAACTCTTCTTCACTCAACATAGCAGCAATTGAAATAATCTAAGTCGTTACGACAGCTGCTCGTTATATAAAGAAATAGTTCTTCAGGGTGAACGGTGTAGGTGAGCTCAGCCCTGTACCGATCAATTGCTTTGTACCAAAGTTCATGATATTTCAGAGTCTAAACTTTTTAAATAATAATCCAGTTCTAGACCATTCTCACCTTGTTCAACCCTACACTCGGTAAACCCATCGAGCAGAGCGGTGTATGCGTATTCAAGTACTGTATCAAAATTAAGCATATCCGTAACACGCGCGTCTAATATAGGCTTCAGCTTGCGGAATCCGACGATTTCAAACATTCTGTCGAGGATGAAACGGTTTCGCGTAGGAACAAGAGCGTTATTATCAGAAGCATTCTTCCACATCAACCGTATATCAATGCATGGCCGATCGTTATTTATACACAACGTACATACAACGGCGTATGAGGGGGTGTCACTAATCTGCTCTCTTCTTGTACCTACACCTGTAGGAATTTTATAACGATCTTCACTCCACTTCTCAACTATCACGAAGATTCTATTCATCTCCTCGACACTTAAATAAACAACATTCCGTTTGTTTGTTTGTCTACAATCCGTTTCCAGTACATAGTTAACGATACCGGATTTACGCCTGAACACGCGCAACGACTTCGTCACGGACACATCGTACACGGCGTTGAGAATGCTGCTCAAAGGAAGTTCCATCGTATTCGAGGAGCGCACGTCCACTCGGTTCAAGCTCTGAGATAACTATGAGGCACATGCAACGCGACGGTTCGACGGGAGGAGCGAGTCACACCATAATCTAATGAAACGTGTACGGCGCTGATCCAACATGAATCGTTGTATCCCATTATATTGGGCAGGTGTTTTTTTCCGATACAAGAATTAATTTCGGTTTTAATGTTTTATCACTCCCACTTCCCTGAATACGCACCAGGCATTTTCCTTCAGGGTAATTTTCACGAACAAAACACATTTTATAACGGTTTTGTTTTACCACTCACCATTTCCACAAACTAAACGTCTTCACACTCCGGCGCACTATTTGAGAGAAACAAATGCCCATATTTTTCCTCTTTGTTTAACAAGCGATACTCGTCTCTAAAGTCTGTTAAAAACTCACGCAGGGCATTAGCCACAACCTCACTACAAACCTCATCATGATATATATTAATATAGTGATAAAAATACTTAAGATTCTCCATGATGACGAGATTTACATTCTCAGTCGCAGGGTACGAGTACTCGGTATGGTGTAACATGACATAATATCGCTTGTCACCACCATCAATAAGACTCACTATCCATATCCGTTGCTTCTCTTCTGCGTTGTTTCTTTTACTTCACGGTATATGTGAGCTTTATAAAGCTTAGGTCTATAACATACTTCAATACATCGTCTGTGCTACGAAAGCCTACAATGCTCTCACCAGAATAGCCATAGAGTATTTGTACATCTTGCTCCTTCGCACGATTCAATGTAGTCTTAAAAAGGCAAAGGAGGGGGAATAGGGAGTTTTTCAGTATCCACCACATCTTGACACTTTGCAGAATACCATTTCATAAACGTTGAACAAGCAATATTAAAGGTAGCCATTACTATTTTCTGTCTACGCGGGAGAATACACGTCTGACCCAGGGCTTACTGCAAACAACTGAGCGCAGGGAAGCCCAGGTAGTAGCATGACTCACGTTGCTGGTCTTACAGTGGGCGGAGCTTAGAACTTCACCTGTGCGCGCACACACACACACACACACACAAAGGAGAAAGTGAAACGCTAATTGAAACACGATTTATTTAATAAACGAAATATTCAAGTTATATATATTTACAAATACGTGTAATAAATAAGTTAACAATAGACACATCAAAGATTATATTCAAGACATATATATTTACAAATACGTGTGATAAATAAGTTAACAATAGACACATCAAAGTTATGGTATCCAAAGGGTACGGTATCATAGGTACCAGGTAACTGGTAACGTTTCCTATAGGTGTTACGGCACACCTTTGTACCCCTAAGTTCCTTCACCCCCAGCTTCTGCGCCCGAAAATTGTGTCCTACAGTTAGTTGGGGAGGCCGATCGCTCTCATCATCATCATCCAAACACACTAGATCCTTCAACGATTCAAAGTTAACGACCGCCGATTCGCATGGTTGAGCGTGATACCCTTTGCCTTCACGATAATTTCATATCCTCCCCACCCTCACCGTACCCCATAAGTTTTTGGTCCTGTTGAGACAAAAGAGTCGGCGTATGCGGTGTCTCCATACTCATCCTTGATCTCATCAGTCAACTCACCGAGGAATTCACCAATAGGAGGCATGTATTCACCCTCCCTCTCTGTGAATATCACACTATCTGTATCAGCGTACAATACCCTCCGCCCAAGAGAATGCAATAACCCCAAAGTTTTATGGGCGTAGGCCGTTGTGAAGCTGGCACAGGTATGTTTGTAACCCGTGAGGTATCTGTGGCCAATTCGGTATTGTTGTACTTTATTATGTAAGTATTACCTACATTCATGATCTCCATGACCTCTTTATCGGGAGCATTGGCATAATCCCAGACTTCACTATAACTTTGTGCCAAATGAACGTTCCCTTTGCCGGTATTCTGTGCAAATTTTCCCCAAAGACTGTTTAGACACAACTTTGCACTAAACGCTTGCCAGGGTTCTTTACAATTTGGGATCGGTCAAGCTGTATACCTTCACGGTCACGGTAACGTTGAATATAGGCCGATTTTTCATCTTCGGTATCAACTCCTCGCGGATCCTGATGCTTCGACCTTATCTTTCAAAAAAGCGTTTATATATGGTGTGAAAAGGTTGGGTAGCTTCTGAAACCTCCACACCTCATGTATCTTCAATATGCTGTAGCCATGGCGAACAGCTAGATCCAGCTCTGGACTTGTATATACACCTCTAATCTTACGCTGGTGGGTTGTATGGTCACAATCACCATTGTTCTCTTCTGCGCACTTCACGCACAAGGGAAACATGAGCTTGTGATCGATAACGACGGGTAAGATCGGCATCCATAAATTGCGAGGGGGGAGTACGTCTACGAAAGAAAGGCCGAAATAGTACCCGTTCAAATTTCTTGAGAACTCGTCGATGGAGGTAGGTCAGGTCCCACCAGTTTCTCAGGCGCACCTACGGGGTACGGATTGTTCTTCATCACGTAGGGGTATAAAGAACAGAATCGTAGTAATGGAGTTTCACACCCTCCGTAGGCGGAAAGTATAGCTTGAAGGGATTTGTACGCCCTCCGAACAAGCTATCACCGCATTTGAGAGGATCCAGCACCATTGAGCGCTTGATCGTGTTTGTTTCTTCACGGAACTGTCCGTCTGCCTCCATCCGTGCATCATACTCATGTTCCCACAAGACTTTGTGAGTGAACTGGGATCCTATAAGTTGATCGCGGGTGCGGTCCACGCAAGACAGTCGGCAGGAGATCTACCGTGGATATCTCCTGCGATTCCACACTCAGGACGGGGGCATCTGTGCCACCAGCAACCGTTAAAGGAGTACACAGTCTTCTCACCAGTGGCATGGTTTTCACTTTGTCTATCAACCCAAAAAACACGACCATTAACCTTAATGGGTACTTCACCCGTGTTGCGGGCATGCTTTATGTATACACCTGTCTGCTGCTGTAGGTGTATGAGCCAGTAAATAGCCTTGTGCCCATAACTGTGGGGATTGTTTCTGTGAATAATGGCTAAGGTGTCTTTACGCATGAAGTTATTCTTGAACACTGTAAAACATAATGAGGCGATGGTGGTTGCGACTTACAACGGATCGCATTTGAAACGGCCTATGTACATCCTTCTAAAGGCCTGGAAACATACTCTCAGCACGCGCACATCATTCACGCAATAACGCTCACATTCATAAGCTATATTATAAGGACTAGATTCATTAAAACTGTTGTAGTATTGGTTAAAATCTTCACGTTCATCTGTACTCATACATTCATAGTTAAAGTAATGTTTGGGTGGAGGTAGACCTACGTAATTTAAAGTTTCGCTAGTGAGGAATGTGTAAGGGAAATATCCTTTTGAAACTTCAGCTGCTACGCCCATCACCTTGGGTAGCTTTGCTAATTTACAAGGTGTGAATAATAAAGTGTCTTTAAATTGTACATTGCCTCTTATCTGCATCTGTATTAATTTGTTGCCTCTTTTCAAGGGATCACCTGTAAATATCTCAGAGGATTCGTGCTCAAGCAACTCCTTATAAAGGAACGGTGTTTCAAATTTTGCCCCGTTATGGGCGAGAATATACACAGTCATTTTTTTGAACTTGTCCGCTAACTTGACAATATAGGATACAAAGAGCTTTACAGGGCTATCGTGGGCATTCGTTTTAAAAACGTTTGTCCGTTTACCACATTTGTGGCACTCATCACACTCGATGTCCATACACTCATCACACTCGATGTCCATACACTCATCACAGATAGTCTGACTCACAAGTAAATGAGGAATAACCTCTTTGGTTTCAGCGTTCGTGTATGCTTCTATATCGAGGTACACAGTTATACAAGGGTTGTTTTTAGGCTTAGTGTCTTTCATATAACACATGTTTTACTCCGTTCGCCTTATATTTCTCATGGCATGTAGAACAGTGAATCTCATTACATTTGTGCTTGAAATTTCCCCAATTATCCATCATGTGAAACATACCACATTCACAGATTCTCATTTTCCTGCACGTGCCAATTGATTTATGGAGATCAAAACAGCTATTATTGAAAAATGTGCGTCTACACACATTACAATCCCTCTTCTCAGCTTCAACTACACGGCTTTCACATTTGGGGCTTTTACACTGTTCACATACCATGTGACATTCTTTACAATGTTTCACTATATCATCCGCAAACTCGAGGCACCCCTTACACAGATCATGATGTCGCCCATATTTTCGACTTTTATCGTAACTCGCGTTAAGACACCTTATATTACGGATGGGGATACGTTGTCCCTGACAGTCCTAAAATAAATAGGGGTCTTGTACGATCTCTCACACTGCTTTTAAAAACATACACAGTCCTACGATGATCATCCAGCCCAAATACGACTATACGGACATTCATTTCTTGTTCTACCTTTCTCAGCTCTTCAGGACCCATATTACAGTCAAATTCAAGTTCACAGTCTACAGCTAGTTTACGGGCACGCTCCACGACCGTAGGCAACCAAATTTTTTTGGCCCGTGTATTTAGCACAGTAAACATATGTGCTAAGACTACTGCTATAAAGCCGCAACCACAATCGACGTTTATATGCCTTCTATATTCTATAAATAACCTGGGAATTGAAGTTAAGAGTATAAGGTGTGGCACTGTGACCCGCAACACGGTATACACGGTCAATATTTACCGTGAAGTTGTCCGTATTGAAAGCTATACTACTTTGAGAGGCCTGTATTATACGGCCTAATATATATTCTACATCTTCAGCTGCCAAACGTCTGAAAGGTATTACTACCCAAAAATCATCTACATCATCATTTGACCCGGATCCAAAAGAGAGCATCGTCCTGACTTCACGTTCGTTGCGGTTCTGAAGGGCAAACTCTACAATACGCTCAACTATGCGCCGTAGTCCATGCTCAACGCCATTGCTCTACACGTATCTAGGATCGACCCTGACTATATACCGATTTCTAGTCAAGACTCGGGTGGGGGCAACGGTGAGCACCAACTCGAATGTTATCCATCCCCAACAGAACGGGGAGCTGCTGTGGAGGTTGTACCAGGCGCTATATTTGAGGAAGGTACTATTGTGAGGCTTGTGTCGTAAGACGTTGAGGGTTGGGGCTCTATTACTGCAGCCTCAACAGAACGGGGAGCTGCTGTGGAGGATGAATAAGGGGATATATTGACTGAAGGTAAGGTGCTGTTGGGGGGCTTGTTGCGTAAGACGTTGAGGGTTGGGGCTCTATTACTGGTGTTCTAGCACCCCTGACGCGCTTTATACCTGACGTGGAGGACTCTCCATCATACCTCCGCTTTGAATTGCCGTGTGTTACAGGTATCGCTGGTGAGGGTTCGTCGGCGGGGAAGGATTCTGTAATCACAACTACACTGTCGTCGGGGTCATCCGTAATGTCGATGATGGGGTGCTGTACCTCATCGTCATTCACGGTTCTGTGGGAGAAGAGAAAAACAAGACTAGAATATAAGGAGCAGCACTCAAAATTTGTAATATTTTGTAAATGACCCACTTAGGAGTGTGACGTGTTAGAAATGGACTCTGTAGAAAAATTCAGGTTCACGAGCCCATCCACATGTATTATATCTGGACCTACAGGATGTGGTAAAACTGTGCTTATGCTTAAAATCATTAAAGAAAAGGGAGAGATGTTCTCAAAATTTGTGCATAAAGTTATATGGTGCTATTCGACGTATCAATCAGTGTTCAACGAGTACCAAGATGATATTTTGTTCCACAAAGGTGTATATGACGTTAATTCGTTAAAGGGAAATGAACATACAGTCATTGTAATTGACGATCTCATGTTGGAGATGGATAAAACGTTTGCCGAGACATTTACAGTATTCTCCCACCATCTTAACATAAGCGTGTTCTTCATCAATCAGAATCTATTTTTCAAAAATAGATACATGCGCGATGTGTCGTCAAATACACAATATCTAATCTTATTCGCACAACGTAGAGATGTATCACAAATTGGGGTATTAGCCAATCAAATGTTCCCGAATCAGCGTAAGGAGTTTTTGGAAGTTTATAAAGAAGCTACAAGCACGCGTTACGGATATTTGCTTTGTGACCTTCATCCGCGAAACACGTTTAGGGTGCTTCTAAGAACGAATATATTTCCAAACGAGTCTGAAACGGTGTATATTCCAGAATGACAAAGAGACTAAAGAAATACCGTGAATTAATAAAAATCTATCATCGACTACCCCGGGCAATGCAGCAGATGTTTATTAAAAATATCGACTCCGACTTTTTAAAATGCATCTGTGAACTCTGTCTTAACGTTATAAATTGCAATGTATCAATGAAACCACCTCAGAAGGCTCGCCTACGCTGTTACAAGAACATAATACACGCACTCGCTCGTAAAAGTCAAACTGTAGCGAAGAAAAAACGAATTATTTTACAAACAGGAGGGTCATTTCTCCCCATCTTATTTTCAGTTTTGGGTCCTTTACTGACTAGATTAATATAATGAAGAAAATGGTAGTGATTCCACACGAGGTGTACGCTTCACTGCAAAGGAATCCAAACACGGATCTAGATCCCCGTAAAAGCAGACTTAAAAGAATGGAAAGCGAATTGCTAGCCCTATTAAACAGTGAAAAAATACCTGATGAGAAAAGAATTTTATACCAAGAAGCTCTACAGAAATTTCTTCACGAGTACGAAAATTATAAGAACCCGACAGAGATTCCTGTGGTTGTTAGGCACATCACGGGGAACGATAGACATGGTGACATAGGACCTGTACCCGACGATACAGCTGACCAACCAAAGATTAAGGGATCGGCCACACAACATATCGAGCATGTATTAAAAAGCACCCTCCCACATACATTGAGGAATAAAGGTTTAAGTCTTTATAATCTATTGAATGAGGACCCAGCCATACAATGGACCGATACAGGCGAGATCATTGTGGAAGGATCAAAGGTACAGGGATCGAATATCGTAGACATTGTCCATGATCTGGTGAGAAAGTGGGATAGGCCCTCACCATCAGGATAGAAGCATATTAAAGCAAGACTACAACAAATAAATGTCCCCAAAACATTGATAGGAAATCTGAACAGGTTAAAAGATTTGGAACATGCGACGCACGTGACACAATTGAAGACGCCATCACCCCCGACGGTAACACCTTTGAAGAGGAGAAAGAAGAGGTTAAACAACGACCAAACCTACCCACGTGCCTCTAAAATACGCAAATGGCTAACGTATTAAGAAGACTTTATTATGACATTTCCAACCCAGCCTCATACGGCGGCGTAGATAGACTATACAGAAGTGTTTACGGAGTAGGAAAAAAAGATATTGAGAGATTTTTGCGGGAGCAGGACGCTTATACGCTTCATAAGCCGGTGAGAAAAAGGTTTAAAACAGCCAAGACAACGGCTGCCTCGATTGATTCTATTTGGCAAGCAGATTTAACAGACATGCAAAGATATTCTGTGTATAACGATGGCTACCGTTACATTCTATTCATAATAGATGTATTCTCTAGATATCTGTGGCTAGTTCCTCTGAAAAATAAATCACCTGAAACAGTTGCTAAAACTACCAAAACGCTAATGTTAAAAGAAAACAGGATTCCTGGCTATTACACTAGCAATTCTATACATAAGGCTTCTTTAGCTGAAAGAGTTCAACGTACCATAAACGAACGCATGCACCGCTATTTTACATAAAAACACATACAGATTTCTAGACATTCTGGAATCATTGGCCTCATCCTACAACCGCTCACGCCATCGCACGATTGGGTCAACACCTAACGAAGTTTTAGAAAGAGGTATGCTCCCGAGAAGCGCGTTCGGAACTTTCGCCTCCGGACTTTTCGCCGCAAGGAATTTTCGCCGCAAGGAATTTTCGCCGCCGCAAAAGAATTTTAAAAAAATAAAAAATAAGTTGACGATTGGTTAGGTTAAGTCGTAATATTTTCGTTAGTTTTAACGTTTTATTTGATGGATTCATTTAAAAAATGTCTCCTAAAGATCCTAGCGTAGTTTACGTTCTATTATGTACTTTTGCAACATATCCATATTCTTTTGCCTCCATTTTCTAATATTTCTTGATGAAGTTGCAATTGATGGCATTAGATAACAACCTGCATCATCTAGGCTTGCAGAAGCATCGGCAATTAGTGATCTTGCAGATAATTGGGAGTTAGTAGCAGTCGTTTTCATACTTGCTATTGTGGCGTACACTTTAGGCTTTGATGGGTTTGCAGAATGACTATGCTCACCAAATGTTTTGCAAATTACTATTTTAGCGTCACTTTCTAAAATTGTATGCACTCTTGCCTTGCAGTTTTTTATTTCACACTTCCAATACGATTTTATAAAACTTTGACAGTATCTGTTATTGCATGTGCAGTATCACTTTAAACCATCAAAAATGGTTTTTAAAAACCTAAATGTTCAAAACCTTTGAAGTACATGAAATCACTTATTTAAGAGAATGAATAATTGAAAATTTCCAAGTCATCCAAACCCGACGTATTAGAGAGTTCAGAAAATTTGGTAGGCTTATATTTATATATCTATACAAATTCTATATTTTGCGGCGAAAATTCTTTGCGGCGAAAATTCCTTGCGGCGAAAATTCCTACGGCGAAAAGTCCGGCGGCGAAAAGTCCGGCGGCGAAAATACCTAGATTGCCCGAGAAGAGATGGATCACGAGCACCACCACACTCTGCGCGTTTCAAAATCAATGATTATGTAAGGCTGTCGCGTTCGGGAAATAAATTCGCAAAGGGTTTTGAGCAAGGATGGACACGTGAGATTTTTAAAGTTAGGGCTATGAGACCTAAAAGTGAGGTAATGATGTATTACGTTGAAGATTTGAATGGGGAAGAAATCTCAGGAGGCTTTTACCGCGAGGAGTTGCAGAAAGTGGCATTTAATTTAGGAAAAATTGTTTAAAATTGAGAAAATTTTAGGAAGCAAAGGTTCAGGAAAGAGAAAAATGTACCTGGTGAAATGGCTAGGGTACCCAGAAAGCTTCAACACCTATATAAAAGCTGATGCAATAATGAAGCTTAAATAGTATGCAACATGGCTCCTAACCATTTCTACGTCACACTTCCGTCCTCCTCGTCCCTGTCTGTACACCCTAACAACACACTAGCCAACTTTGTAACAGAACTCCACGGACCCATTGAATTGAGTCGTGATTCGTATGAGGTGGGGATATGTGAACTCCAGTTAACCACCAAATTTTTAACTCTTGAAAAGGCACAGGTCATATTTCTGATCCTTAGAAGCACCGATGAATGCGAAAAATTAGGCATAATCTTAGACAATACTGTACGCTCAACCCTGTGCGGTGAGGGACGGTTCTATAGCATAAATGTTTCGTTAGGAATCGGGCATTATGATACAGCCATGGATATTGTGGAGGGCTTAAATAAGAGTCTTGAAAATTCGTACCTGACAAACGATTTACTTTTTGAAATTGCAAACATAGACACGCCCGCATACATATTGAGGTTAAAATCAACGGTTAGTAAAAATATTAGAGATAAAGAGCCGTTCACAATTGCGGCTGAGGGCCGATATAGCGCAACCTTCTAAAGAGAGACATTTCACGAGGCACAACGTGACTTGTCCAGCTTAATGTTTCAATTGAAGATGGAGAAATTTGATGAAAGCTCTCAGTCCCCAGACATGTGCTATATTTACAGTAATATAGTGGAGCACCAGTTTGTTGGGGATATCCAGGCACGCCTGCTACGCATTGCCCACATCCCCAACTATAGAGGAAGGAGCTTGAGTATTACATATGACAGATCCCATTATGTGAATGTCGCAACTAATCTAATAACCAATATCTCAATATATATATAAGAACGATTGAGGGTGAAAACTTCCCATTTGGTAACGGGAGCTTAACAGTGAAGCTACACTTTCGACGCACTGAGTTATAATGGATAGAAAGCCTTTCACCGTCTATCGAGGGGTGAGATACCAGCGCGGTAGTGGACTTGGGTCCATTTTTTCATCCATACTACGTACGGCTGTTCCTTTGCTGAAGAGAAGTGCCAGATACCTCGGAAGGAAAGCGCTACAATCAGGTCTTAACACTGCAGAAGACATATTGGCTGGGGCTAAACCTAAAGAAGCTCTAACAAAACATTTGAAACGTACATGGGACGAAATCATCAAAGATGCAAAGAGAAAAATGTGTGGTGGTGGGAAGAAGAAGAGAGCTGTCCGGAAGAAGGGATCACGTGGCATTAAACGTAAAAGGATATCAAAAAAGAAGTGCTGTAAGCGAATGAAACCTATGGTTGACCACTTTTTTGACTGATTTAAGCTAAGGACGTTGATCTCATGAACCATAGTTTGTTTACTACTTGTCGAGAGAGGAGGCACTATTTCTAACTCGTCATGGCACGCTTCATCCACCCGTGTAGTTCACAATGCTGTAAATCGGAGCTATGCCTCTTTGAGATGCCTCCAACTCAAGTTTCTATTGAGCACAGTGACTTTATTACAATTAACCCTTTAAACACAATTAGTTCCCCCAGTGCTCCTATAGAATTCGTGATACCCAGTTCAGGCCCTTACTTTTTTTATCCAAGCTGTGTGCACATGTACGCTAAGCTACGTATAGCCCATTCTGATGGAACGGACTGCGATGACAAATATGCTGTATACCCTGCAACAAACTTTCTGCACTCCATATTCAACCAGTGTGACGTATATTTAAATCAGGTCAACATATCGTCGGGCACGGGATACTATCATCTACGAGCCTATCTGGAAAATGTCCTCAACTTTTCCAAAGAAGCGAAGGCTACCTTTTTAAGTGCCGAGGGATATTATCAAACTAAAGACGAAAGTAGTATAAAGGACAAATTTAAAAATTCTAAAAAGAAGATATACGAGTGTTTTGGACGTCTGCATACAGATTTCACTTTCCAGAAGTTGCTTGTGAACAGGGTGGATATGAAAATAAAGCTCACTTGCACGAGTCCTGAGATCTGCTTAAATCTGGATGCTGATCAAGAAAAGGGAGCAAAACCCGTTGTGGTTCACATTATGGAGACATCTCCGCATACGACGAGTGAAATTAAGTTCACCAAAACAATTAGAAATTGAGAAAAAATTACTAAACGCTACAGTGAAATACCCTATTAACAGAGTACAAATCAAACTATATAGGGTGCCTGCAGGGTTGGCGTCGAAACAGATAGAAAACATCGCCCTGGGAAATCTTCCTTAAAGGATATTAATTGGAATGCAGAACCATGCTTCGGTGAATGGAAAATATAAAAAGAGTGCCTTTAAATTCGAGAATTTTTGTCTTAAAAATATAACTCTATACGTTAATGGCATTGCGTTGGGAGGAACATTGAATACGGACTATTCATCAGACGCTGTGTTACCTCTTTGCGCGAGAGCCTATAGTAATCTGGCCCATATTGCAGGTGATTGTGACGAGCTCGGTAATGGAGTAACGCAGAAAGATTTCATTGATCAATTTAACCTTTATCCGTTTGACATTACGCCTGACTTATCTGCTAGCGTAAATACGCATTTAAGTCCACAACAGAGCGGAAACATCTCAGTGAGGTTGGAATTTACCAAGCCTATAGACGCGCCTATTAGTATACTAGTATACTTCGAGTCGCAAGCCCTAATAGAAGTAGATAGATTTAGGAGCGTTATCACTGACTTTTAAAATGGATGCTAATACACTTCAGAGAGTAATGAATAGTGAACGAATCACACGTTCCAAATTTATCGGTGTGTTTGCGAAGAATGAAACATTGAGTTTGCCAACTACGCGAGAATGCGGTAGTCTTATTGTGAACACAGATGTCATCGGTAATGAAGGGATTCATTGGTTTGCAATCTATTTTAAAAATAGGGACCGCCTGTACTATTTTGATTCACTCGGTACTCAACCCTGGAGTGACCCTGTCATTGTAAAATTTCTCGCTCAGTTACATATCCCCGAAGTTGTATGGAACCCGTTTCGATTACAAGGATATTTTAGTAATACTTGTGGAATGTACTGCATTTCATTTCTCATGCGTATGTCACGTGGTAAAGAATTTATAAATTTTTTAAATTTATTCGACCCGTGTCACACTCAACGAAACGATGAAATGGTATGCAGACAGATAAAAAGCCGTTTTCCAATTGTGCGTACTCGTTGTATAGTATGATGTTTTGTTCGTGTGTATATATATATATATATATATATATATATATATATATATATATATTTGTAACGTTAGTTTGTATATTCTGTAGTTTAAGATGGTTATTGTACTGATTTCTTTCATTTAATAAATTGATGAAAATACATTGTGTCTTCTTCCCCCCAAAAAAGAACGAAAAGCACTTACATTATTTCGATGTGACACTCGTTGTGCTGACTGTTCAGTATATCCTCCGTATTCAGGTCCATGACACGAGGTTCTTCAAAAGATTGTATAACACGTGTCAAATCCTCATCGGACCTTAAAGGAGAAAGAATAATGTTCACATTGAATCTTTTTTAATAAAAACATATATAGAGTATACATATTGTAAGACAGACCCCATTATGTGAAGATATCTTTGGTTTGCTCAGAGAAGCTTATTTAAGAGATAATTCCGAATAACATTTATAATAAAAACATGCAAAAGATTGCCATAAAAAATTGCGATTTTAGCATAATGGCGAGTATCTAAATGAAGTATTTGACGAGATACTACATCCCTCCATATATATATGAAATAACCTTCTTCTGACAGTTTGTGAATAATTGAATAAAAAAAAAAAAATTATAGACACTTACATTTCTATGGTAGTCCCTTGCGCTTGATCGTAAGGAGCGTCATTGCAAATATCATCAACGGTTTGCTTTGGAAATAATCTATCACGGTCAATCGCGTTAAAAAGATTAATTGCAGTCAATGCTGCAGTGTAAAGTTCGTGATCCATGGCGGAGGTAATGTTTATTCACTGGCAGAGGGAATGTTTATTCACTGGCGAAAATAGCTACTGTTACTCCCAGCTGAAAAATATTTCCTTTTATATGCACAATCATCAAGCTCCGTCCCAAAAGACCAAGAGCGGATGTTCGTAATGATTGGTTGTCAGTGTAACTGGGTGGAACTATGATAAGTTTGTGCACCAACCGTAACACCGATATAACGGCTCCATTCTTTGGACGACTAATTGCACCTTTATATTCTCTCCGTAGATTTAATGCTCAAAAGATTGAGAGGATGTTCGTAATGATTAGTTGCCAGTGTAACTGGGCGGGGTCTAATTTGTGTACGAATCGTAACACCGATATAACGGGTCCATGCTTTGGACGACTAACGGTGTCTTTATATTCTCTCCATAGATTTAATGCTCGTATTACCCCGTGCATTCTCCGCCACGACAATATTTGTATCTATACTTGGTTTTCTCCAATCCACCCCTTTATGCAATATCCCTCGCAACAACCATCTCTATAAAAGATTTCCAGAATGTGCATTATTATTTTTTGCACCCCTACTAATTGAGTCTCAATTTTTTCGGATGCATGTTATTTGCAACCATACTAAATTGACCCTCAATTTTTCGGATGCCGTTCGTTATAGGAATATATTCATTAGAGTGGTTCAGCTCAGTATCGCAGGAAACAAAATTAGCGTCGCTACTCTTTATTACTCTGACATTAGCACCACAGTAATATCCTATGACATAAACATCAAATCTAGAAGATTTTTGTGCACTACCATGTTTTGCACCCATACTAAACTCAGCTTTCCCAAGATTGCTAAATTATCTCCGTAGATTTAGTGCTCGTATTACCCCTTGCTGTCTCTACCACGTCAATATTTGCGACAATACTTGGTTTTCCCCAACCTACCCCTTTATGCAATATTGTTCACAACAATAGTTTATTATTTTGCTACAATACTAATTGAGTCTCAACTTTGATTAATTAATGTATTCGGTTTGACTTCTCGCGTAGGCGTGTGGAAAATTTTTATTTAGTTATTAAATTTCTGTTTGGTTGGCTGATAAATGGGTACCCTAGGTATCCTACTGGTGGATTAGCCGGCTGTTGAGAGTCCGGGCGAAGACATTTCAACCGCTGCAGCGATTCCATGTTAAATTGTAGGTCTATGGCTGAGTGAAAAGGTTTGACCTTTGTCAAAATGAACAATTCAGCGAGAAAGAGTTAATTATCATTACTAGTGTATTCGAGAGGATTTTATAATAGAGAAATTATAAATATATCCATTCCTTTATTTATATTTTTTAAAAAGAAAAGAGTATTCGGTTTCCACGTTAAACTGTGGGTCTAAGCGGTGTGAAAAGCTTGACCATTGTTAGAACGAACAATTCGGCGAGGGGATTTTATAATACAGAAATTATAAATATACCCATTCCTTTATTTATATTTTTTTAAAAAGAAAAGAGTATTCGGTTTCCACGTTAAACTGTGGGTCTAAGCGGTGTGAAAAGCTTGACCATTGTTAGAACGAACAATTCGGCGAGGGGATTTTATAATAAAGAAATTATAAATATACCCATTCCTTTATTTATATTTTTTAAAAAAGAAAAGAGTATTCGGTTTCCACGTTAAACTGTGGGTCTAAGCGGTGTGAAAAGCTTGACCATTGTTAGAACGAACAATTCGGCGAGAGGATCTTATAATAAAGAAATTATAAATATATCCATTCCTTTATTTATATTTTTAAAAAAAGAAAAGAGTATTCGGTTTCCACGTTAAACTGTGGGTCTAAGGCGGAGTGAAAAGCTTAACCATTGTTAGAACGAACAATTCGGCGAGAAAGAGTTTATTATTATTATTATTGTAATTTGTACCACCCTATATATATATATATATATATATATATATATATATATATATTGTGTGTGTGTGTTAATTTTGAAAAATGTATAATAATAATAATAATATATCCATCCATTTTTTTTATTCATTCAGTTCAATAACTAAGAAGATGATATACAAATTACGTGTAAATAAAAATAAATAAGTTGATAAAATATAAAACATTTTTTATATACAGGAAGGACAATCGTATGAAGCGAAAGGAGACGGATGTGTGTCTTTCAGAGAGAAAGTTTACCCAAATCCCATCTCGCTAGTTCGTGGTTTTAAAAGGCCTCGGGCTGGACCTTTTTGCTGGATCTTTTGCTTACCTGCCTCCTCTAGCTGTAGTCTGAACACAATGTTAAAATAAACGTATTTGTAAGAGAATAATTATTTAATATAATTGTGTGTGTGTGTGTGTGTGTGTGTGTGTGTGTGTGTGTGTATAGATTTGAGAATATGTTAATGGAACGATTTCTTTTTCTCAGCCAATTGTTTAGTGAATTTTTTAATGTTAATATTGTTTTAATAATTAATTCACTTTAAGGTGAAAATCTGTATATATATATATATATATATATATATATATATAAGGAATGACAAAATTAAATAGACACAGTTAATATGATTATATATATATACACACACACACACATATATATATATATACATATATATATATATAAATATATATATATATATATATATAGAGAGAGAGAGAGAGAGAGAGAGAGAGAGAGAGAGAGAGGAATGACAAAAGAAAATAGACACAGTTAATGTGATTCCTTATATATATAATATATATATATATATATTATATATATATATATATAAGGTAAGGAGAAAGTTGTTCAATTTTGTGTGTGTGTGTGTGTGTATTTCTTCTGAACTATTATTTTGACGATTGTACGTTCCGTATTATATTATTTTTTGTGCAGTAGAATGTAAATTCTATTTATTTACATTAATTAATAAACATTGAATTTTTTATTGTCAATTTCGGTTTTCGTTTAAAAGAGAAAGTCTGTATGCTTTGGTAACGAATTAAAATAAATGGAGGTATCTAGCAACTCACCCTAATAATGTATACCTGTACAATTAAAATAAAAAATGATATCTGGCAACTCAACCTTCCTCTATATAAGACCCGCTTGGCTTCGGAGCTGGCAGTTTGATGATGACAGCTGTTGAATAAAGATCTCTCCCTCCTTCCTTCTTAGGTTAAGACTTAGCTTAGTTCCCCTTTGGGGGGTTAGGACGCCCCACCTTGTCCCCCAAAGCCCTCCTCCGTCTATCCTTTCTCTTTCTCTCTTAGGTTAAGGCAATCCCTTTGGGGGGAGGTCATCCTTCCTTCTCCCCCCGAAGACCCCTTCCCCTCAACCTCCCCTCTCCCCCTTGGCTCCTTCTAAGCCAACTGGCTGATTAGGGGCCACTCGGCTGAAGTCTTAGTGTGCACTTGGCTCCTGCCAGGTGAACACCTCTCTTGCTTTCTCTCCTTCTCCTGTCTTTCTCTTGGGGGATAACGCCGCCTCCAAGTTTCATGACCCCTTGTTACACCTGCAGCATCCTCCCACCCCCTTTTCAGCATTGAGTTGTTGCACACACCCCCCCCCCTTCATTGCATACCCCACCCCCTTCATTGCATACCCCCACCCCCTTCAGTGCATACCCCTCCCCTTTGCAACATTGATTATCTCTTGCAACATTCTTGCACTCTACCCTTTTGCGCCCATACTACTGAGCTTATGAAGAGCCTTTCATGCGAAGAAGTCTGATAAAACAGAACTAATGAATAGTTTGGACAAGTGGATTGTCTGAGTTTTTAATTCTCCACATTAGACTGTATTGGGCACGTCTTGTTACCTCAGAGACTCGGAACGTTACGGTTATCGAACATTTGATAGTCTGAGCATCTTGGAGGTAGCTTATGTAGCAGTCTATAGGATTTGTTGTAAAGCAAATTGATTGTTCTGCAGGAGCCTTTTTTATAATTAACCCAGAGTTGCTGCCCATAAATATTAGTGCAGAAAGTACGACAAAGAGTGTATTTAGCTTCTGTTGTACAGAATTTGAACTTACTTATAATCATGTTTGCCTTAGCACAGTAACTTCGATATTGCGTCCTTATGTCTGAGTCGTCACTCGGGGAGCTGGTGATAGTTTGACCATGATATTCAAATTCTTGTACCTGCTCTATTAGTTCGTCTCTTAATTTAAAAATACAGTAATACCAGCTCTCTGGTTTGAGCCTTTGGAATAGAATTGCATAATCTTAGTTTTAGTAACATTAAAATTAATATCATGGTTCTGAGAATTAAATTCCCAAATTTTTATAAGACCAGACCTTTCACCGATGGGTTTTTAACATCATATCATCGGCACAGACCAAGTAATTTATCCTTATGTCATCTATACTGCATCCCACTCTTGCCTCATTAAGAGAACCAATTAATCCAACAATATATACTCTTATATTAAGCAGCAGAGAGAGTAAAGAACTTTGTCTAACTCCGCATGAGGAACCAAAACATTCAGACAATCAATTGCCCTATCTAACAGTAAAAGTTTGGTGTGCGTAACAAAATTTCAATAAATTTAAAACGTATGGTGGAACATTCCTGTCTTCTAATTTTTTAAATAGAATATTGTGATTCACTCCATCATATACTTTGTTGATATAAAAAACAACTATAAATAATTGAATTACTGACCGTATATCTAAATACAACCTCTTAAAAAACATAAATACACAGGTCGGTTAAATGGGACCTATTGAAACCAAACTGGTTTGGAGACGTTCATAAATAACACTGAACAACAAAAAACGTTTTTTTTCCTCCGAATGAATTTGTGTAATTCCAGTGTACTTTTTTAAACTGATTACAAATTTGAAAACGGAATTTTTCTCTTACCCACCAATTTCGAAGGAAATGCAAATGAAAATTGACAGATTTTCTAACTTTTTTTTGGTATAGTTAATCGTACAAAAAAGAAAGTACCTTCCCTAAAATGTGTTTGCAGCTGATTTTCGCTTATAACTAGTACTAGGGGCTTCTCTTATAAGTGACCAACAGTAGTCGGCCAACATACTGGGCTATATCTTCCTTGGTACCACTTTTACCTGGTTGATGTATCCTGATGAAACCGTTCACCATGCTCATCGTTGACAGCGCTCAAGTTTGATGGGAAGTTCAGGTGGGAATGCAGGAAATGCATTTTTAAAGACATGTTACACCCCATGGCTTGATAAGCACTAAGCATTTGCTCCACCAGGGAAACATTTTTCTGATTTGACGCTGCCGAGGAAATTTGTAGTCACTTCTTTAAAAGCTTTCCATGCCGTTCTTTCAACTTCATTCAAAGACTTATCAAATGCAGTGTTGTAAAAAAACTATATAGGGCTATGGGTTGATTGCCTGTTACCCTTATCCGTTCGAAATTTCCAGCAGATTTCAATAGAGAGTTAACGATAAAAACACTACGTTTTTTCGTTAAAGAGTTATGTATGTGTAGATCTTCAAAGGACCTCGTTAAATTTATTTGCCTTCCATATTTTAGCGCTGCCTAATGGTAAAGAAAGAAATCACCTTGCCTTATTATTTCGTTGGACCTCGTTTCTGTTTCGATTTAGGGCCGCGGTACGATGGAGTTGCACAACGAGTTTATTCGGTTTAATGAATATAGGCATTCACTACACTTAAATACCTGAAGGAATAGGCCTATCCTTTCGAGTTATTAGTTTATATTATGAGGTATTCACTCAAAGTTCGTTGATTCTTCTCTTGAAGTAATTTTCAGGAGTCAGCAATGGAGCATTTTGAATACGAAATAATAAATTTGGTTTTCTTGTTGTCATGTAGGCCCAATGCCTACATATGTGGTTCCATGTATGGCAATTAATTTCATTCCCAATAGGCTATGTCGCCAATCCCAAGGCAATTTTGAAGTTATTTAATTCAATAAACTAATAATTTGTATTTAATTAAGAAATAAAGGTACCATATATGATACCATATTGTAAGCATGTGTAGTTCTTCCATAAGTCTTTCATTACTTCTCTGATCTGTGGGCCCACAAAAATGCCCTCGATTTTAGTTTCGCTGATTCTGGGGAACTTCTGTTTTAGATATAGAAATCTAGTCCGTCTTTATTCGTGGCTTTTACAAAATTTTTCATCAAACCAAGTTTAATATGAAGAGGTGGTATGAAAACTTTTGCTGGATCTACTAGGGGTCGATGAGCAACATTTTTCTGTCCTGGAACCAAATTTTGTCGAAGTGGCCATTCTTTCTGTGTATAATGACTCGCCTTAGCTCGGCTGTCCCACTCGCAAAGGAAACGAGAGAACTTTATGTATCCTAACTGTAAGCCAGGGAGAAGTGCAATCACTTTCAGATCATCACAAATATATAAGGAGTGTTTATCATAGTCAATATGTTTCAAAAGTAACTGCATATTGTCATATGATTCCTTCATATGAACTTTATGTGCAATTGGAACCGAAAGATAGACATTACCGTTGTGCAATAGTACAGCTTTCAAACTCAACTGTGATGAATCGACAAAAATCCTCCATTCCTTAAGATTGTGCTCTCGACCAAGTGCCTCCATAAGAGCGTTCACATCATTACAATACACTAAATCACTTTCCATAGAGAAAAACGATGTGAAGTGTGTCTGATGATTGCAAAATAATGATATATTTATAGTCTTTTGTAAGAGATTCCAACCTTTTAATCTAGAACCTAAGAGCTCAGCCTGATTTTTAGATAGATTCAACTCTCTGACCAGATTATTTAATTCAGACTGAGAAATTAAATGAGGTTCTTTCTATGAAGGTGGTTGAAATTGTGTATCCATGTCATCTTGTCTGTCCAAAGGTTCATTAAGAGATTCATCATCAAAAGAGGTCGCATATATGTTATGATGTATATAATATGCAGTATACTTAAATAATTATATGCATATTATATATAAACATGTAAATATAAATAATAATATGCATAATATAAAGATTTTACACAAAATAAATGACTAACAATAAATCTGGTATTTTGATGCAAACTGATGAATGTTATCTCGATCTCAGAGTTTTAAATTGCAAATCCCTCAAAAACTGAGGGTGATAGAAAAAAAACTTTTAATTTTCGTAATTAGCGTGAAAAAAAGAACATAAGAATCACCTACAGTTATCAAAAGGAGAAAAACTTTGTTGAATAGTGTAATCATTTAGTTAGCGTATCAAAAGTTTCTCAAATAGTTTTGAGAAGCAGGAGGCAACAGCAATAGGCCTGTAGTTATCGCTGGATAGAATGTTCCCATATTTATTTTTGACAAGGGGTGTCATATAAACCCTCATAAACTCTGCAGGAATATAACTGAGCAAGCACGGCTGAGAACAGTAATGAGATATGAAGACTGATCACATCATTAGCATACCTTAAATGCTCATTCGACAGGTTATCTAACCCTGGCGAGGCGCCTGTCTTCAGCTCTTTAATCAGACTTTTAATTTCAGGCACTGAAGTACCCGCATTTTCACTGGCCACACCTAATGTCGTTCCACGACAGCCTGCATTAAGATTAGCTCTTCCCACACTGTTGAGGATGTCTGAGTACTGCGTTCTCCATAACTTAGCTTTGTCTATCTCTCCAGACACTCCATCAATTCTTGATGGGATGGCATTTTTAGCACCCGTTTCTTCTTGCCAATTTTCAGAATTTGTTATTATTATTTAAATTAGCCTTTCAGGGTTTTGAAGCTCGAATGGAGTCTTGTTCCTGTTTACATCGTCTTATGGATGCTTTATAGTGAGCCCTACTTCTATCGTATCCATGTTAGCTGCTCCTATTCTCGGACGACCGAAAAGACACCACATATCGTAAGCTTCCTTTGATTCCCTCTTTAGGGGGGGCTATAAAATAATTTCACCCAGGAATAACTTTAGTATGTGCCGATTTAATCCAAGGCCTTCCTGCTTTCCTTAGTATGGATGTTATATCATTAAAATACATATCAACAAATTTAAAGTGAGGATCATTTGAACAGGAATTGTAAATTATTAAAAAGGTGTTCTGTCCTCTCTTTATATTCTATTTTCTGTTGTATGTTAACCTTAGCCCAGTCGACACGTTCATTTCTGCCTGAAGAGTTATGTCGTGTTTTATTTAAATTGGCATAATTAATTAATTAGCTTCAATGCAGTGCATTTTTAACCTAGTGACTGGGTGTGTTAGAAAATCTAGAAGAGGAAGAGCCATTGTTGTCCCAAGGCGATATGATGACAAAGCTGATTGACGCAGCATTGCTTGTATATATTAAGTTAAGGTGTATATATATCCATCTCATAATTGTAAGGTTAGTGAAAAATTCACTTAATTTAGAGCTAGCATTTTTGGGCTCTTGTGACATCATTGTTTGGGCACTCTTGTGGCATCATTTTGGGGGGGGGGGGGGCACTGCGCGTCCTTCCTACTCGTTTGTTGAATGCGGCACTTACAGGGCGTGATCTTATAGAGAGCTCTCTTGCAATTCAGTTTGGTTGTTTAGATACAAGATTGTTGCATCGTGCAATGGTGCAGGTTGTGTTGTTGTTGCAAGGTTTAGAAAGAAGACCATAAATAGTACCTCTTTTGTTTTTTATCTTAATTTTATACAACTGAGGCCTAAGGTAGGCCCACATCGAGTCAGCAACCCTGAGGTAGGACCTAATAGGACCTCCAAGTCCGTAAGTGTTTAGTCTAGCTTAACTTGGGCTGAAGGTTAAACTGGCCCTTCAGAGCTTGGCCATTCAGGGCTCACCTGGGATTCTGAACCCAATAAAATTAAAAAAAAAATAACAGGGTGACATAAATGTCGCCCAGTCAAGGAAATTGGTCGCCCAGTGAATGACATTTTAAGGTAATGGACGACAAGTATTTTTAAACTTTTGTTACCAAAAGGCCTAATTTTGTGCCCTTACCCAAAGTTGCGCCCACATAAAATTTATAAATAATATTGGCACCCCCTTCAATGTGAGTATGGAAAAACTATACACACCTGTCATACAGTTTACAATACAGTCCACAGCAAAACCTAATTTCATCCCAAGCCTAAAACACGCCTACAATATGGTACTATATAAATAAATAAAAAATATTAATTTACTGTATTAAATAACTACATTGCCTCGGGATTCGCGATAAAGCCTATTGGGAATGGGGAAATTGCCACGGGCAGAACAAAATATTTAGGCATTGGGCCTATATAACAACAAGAGCGCATTTTTCTATATCAACATTTTCCATCGCAATGACTCGTGGGAAATTTGAGAAAGAAAGTAACTGAAACCCAAAAAACAACAGCTGAGGAATTTTCCATTCCAAAAACTAAGAAACATTTAAGATTCAGAGCTGCTTCAGTTACTAGCCTCGGCGGTGCCTCGCTTTAAGAAAGGAAGATGTCTTTCATCTTCCTACGAGTTCTGAGTTAAACACTAATAAAATAAAACTAATAGCTAGAAGATGGGCCTATCCTTTCACATAATTAGACATAGTGAGTTACTTAAGTTAAACTGGACTTAACAAACGCCTTGCATAACCTACATCGAAGCAGAAGTGGTAGGCAACCCACGTGCCCGACAAGGAGAGGCGGCCTACATCGGAAAAAGAAGGCATGGTGGTTTCCCTCTTTATTTACCATTAGGTTGCTCTGAATTTCGATGGCAATTAAGTTAATAATTTAACTAAAAACTACTTAACAAAGTCCTTTGAAAACTTCCACATACCCACAAATTTTTAATGAAAAAGCAAACGTTTTTGGCTATTGACTATAGGCCCTAAGTCTGTTGGAAATTTTCACTGGATCGCCAAGTTGATAGCAATCATCCATAGACCTAAATAGTTTTTTCGGTGCTACTATAGCGTGTGATCTGCAAAGATATTTACACTATAGCGTGCGGTCTACAACATATTTACAAATTCAATTACATTAAAACAAAAAATTTAAAGGATAAATAAAACAAACGGATCACCTGAAGATCAGGGCCCCCAACCTTCTTTAGTTAGCTTTATAAGGCTAACTGACGAAAATATCACGAACTAACCTAACCAATCGTCAAGGGCGTACAGTTGACCTAACGATTGGTTAGGTTAGGTCGTGATATTTTCGTTAGTTAGCCTTATAAGGCTAACTAAAGAAGGCTGAGGGCCCTGATCTTCAGGTGATCCAACAAACAATTCATTCTATGGGATATAATGCCTGGTTAGGTTAATTGAATGCCCGGTTAGGTCAACTGTATATCCTTGACGATTGGTTAAGTTGTGATATTTTCGTTAAAACTAACGAAAATATCACAACTTAACCTAACCATTTGTAAAGGGCATACAGTTGACCTAACCGGGCATTATATCCCATAGAATGAATTGTTTGTTTTATTTGTCCTTTAAATTTTTTGTTTTAATGTAATTGAATTAATATTTGTCTTCGTGAGTACCCCTTTTATAGCTCGCCTTGACCTCACAGTCATCCCCAGAGATAAAGTCAAGTCATTTCAGGTCAGGTCAGCACAAATTCAAGTCAGGTCAGGTCTGGTCACTTCAACGCAAATTCTTTTGTAGACTAAAGATATCTCTGTAGACCGCACGCTATAGTAGCACCGTTTTTTCTTATAGTGGCCCGTTTAAGAATTTTAATCCTACAAAATTTACACTAACATTTACACTAACAGAAACAGAGGCTAGGCTAAGCTAGTTAGGCCTAACTCTAACTCTACCTTACGGTACCTAACGCAACAATCGGCAAAGGCTAAGGCCGATACTAACAATAACCAAACCCCATTCATTTAAAGGCTTAACTCGCTTAACGCACATGACTCACTATTTAATAGGCTCACTTTACTTGACGTTCATTAATAGGTCTTCTTCTCTTCGGGTGTCAGGTGGTTTCGCCCCTATTCCGGTTCGCCCTGAGTGGTTTCGCCCCTATTCCGGTTCGCCCTGAGTGGTTTCGCCCCTATTCCGGTTCGCCCTGAGTGGTTTCAAACTCTGAATAGGTTTGGTTAGGGTGTAGGGTCCATATTTCTTCTTTTGGAGACTTGCAAGGTTGGAAGTACATTAAACAGACGTGCATACTTCGCCTACGTTTGGTCAGGGAACCTAGAATCTGATGTTAGACCTAATTCTAAGTAGGCCTAAGCTTATGTTGAGTTAAATAGGAAAATAGTCTAGTCAATAGTGACGATCTAGTTCCTTGCTTCTTGAAAGATAGCCATAGTAAATTTAGGGAGGTGTTACATAGGTTTCTCGAAACCTACGGGAAAATTAATGAATGCCAGGTTAGGTCAACTGTATGCCTTTGACAATTGGTTAGGTTAAGTCGTGATATTTTCGTTAAAACTAATAAAAATATCAGTTGATGAAAAGAAATAAATAGAAATGAAGTATATGACGCGTTCGGTGGAGAAGGGGCGAACGCAACATTTTCGAATTATGCCACAAAATGCAGTTAAAGTTTGTAAACTTTAAACCTTTGTATTTTTCCAGTTTATTGAAATGTTGTATGAATTTGAACACATATTTGAGTAAAATATTGTTGTGTAATATATCGATATAATAAAACGCCAAGAAATTTTACAATATTATTTATTGATAGCTTCTGATGTTAACTGGTGTAATCCATTATATGGTCCTCTTCGTCGAATGTTGTCTTACCTGCTTCAACTGTTTCGGTTTCTTCCAGTTCCTTTAACAATCTTGTATAATAGTTCACTGCAGTTGCAGGCATTAGGTCTGATAATTCTTTGAGATCTTTTATTTTTTCCTTAGTTATTGGCAGCAATTGGGAATACTTTGGTTGCAGTGTCTGCTGGGCTAGATTAAATAAACTGACACTGTAGGTTTTTTCCCTTTCTGCAGTCTGACGGGATGGCTATTATCTGGGGTTGTGCGGTATGCAGTAGATATTACGTAGCCTTCTTTGTGTTGAAAGTCAAATATTAACTTTCTTGCATCTGTAAATTTAGTAGTTGTTGATTTCCTAATGACAATGCACGTTTTTAGGACGTCAAAATCGAGAAAATCAGCCTGTTTCATTTCTACAACTAGGAAGCGCTGCGAAACGGCTGTAGTTATGGCCGTAACATAATCTTTTTTGGTGTAAATAATATTGCTGTAATTATTTTTTATATTTTGTTCAATTTGGCCAAATTGAGCATCACAGGGCATTGTCGAGTGACCAGAAAGTAGATAGATGTGTTCAATGTGAAGCAATGATGCGGAGTGAATTTCTCTGAGATACATTAAAACCTAAATTTTACCGTGAAAGAGTGCAGACTAACATCTAATTTTTTGCATAGGTAAAGCAAAGGTTTTAAAGGATAATTATACGACAAAAACTCATTTTTCAAATTTTGTGGCGTTCGCCCCTTCTCCACCGAACGCGTCATATATTCAAAACATTTATAATAATGTAAATATTAAATAGGGGTGCAACCACTCGTGGCGAAACCACCCAGAACTTTTCTTCAGACCTAGGCCTACTTCAAACCTTACAATTTAGACTTGCTAGAAGCCTACCTCCCAAAGTAGGCTCTACTGTTTAAACTCAAAGCCTATCTTAACTGAAAAACGCTGTACATTTTTAATTTAACTTACTCATAAGTCGTCAAAGACATCACAAAATTAAACTCAGAACTTTAACATCACAAATTTTACTTTAAACTTCAATTAGACTATTATCCATTATGGGTGATGAGGAAAAAAGGGTAGAAAACTCAGACCAAAAAGAGAGAGACAAAAACACAACCCTTGGACCCGTGGCACTATCACAAAACCACAAAAAAATAATGATAAAAAATCAGCACGTAAAGGTGTCATCACAAAACTATACAATAATCACAGACAGAAAGAACCTACAAGATATGAGTTTGAAACGACATTAAATTCTATTACTCGTTACAAACAAGAAATTATCACACTGGAGAGGAAATAATTACAAAAATGGACGACACAATTACACTAACAGAATTCTACTCTGTTATTTGACATTGAAAGTTACATTCAAAATGTATTCCTATATTTCTGAAATTCAAACCCAACTCGATGAGTACAAAAGACAAGATACCAATGAAAGCTTCTTGGAAGCTATCCAAAATACTTCACTTAGCTGTAACAACAAGGTTGAGGACACTGAACTAAAATCTAGATTTCCCACACTTGAAGTACCCACTTCACAGCCCTATAGGTAATGAAACCTACATCACAGATGTTGATAAATTTAATAATTTACTGAATTATCTGAAAGGCCCTGCCTTAAGATTAGTGGAATCACTGCCAGCCATAGGTACTTCTTATTCTGTGGCATTAGAATTATTTAACAAAAATTACATGAACAAGGATGAAGTGTATATGATTTGGCTCTTGAAGTAATAAACACGCGAACCCCAAAAGACAACTGATGATCTCTATGACTTTTATTGAGTTTGAATGCCTCATAGGACAACTTAAAAACAATGACTTAAATATTACAGAGTCAGCTTGGGTCATTGAAGCTGCTGTCTTTGAAAAACTCCCTTCTCGGGTCAAACACATACTTCATCAGAGAACAACTGACATACGAGGTCTGATCAAAAAGTTCCGGGACAGATGTATTTATTGCAAAACTAAATGTCACATACCTAATCAAATTTGTACTTCTTCAAAGTAGTCTCCTTCTGATTGTAAACAGTGATTCCAGGTCCAGCCATTTATTGAAGTATATACTTGATATACTGTACATAAGGTAGTTGTGAAAATGCTTCTTTGATTTTCCTATTACTATCATAAATATAGATCAGAGCTTTATCGAGACTCGAAAGGACTGGTATTTAGATATCATTGTTATATTCTACCGAAAAAATATGCCTTGGAAGACCAAATTTAAGACATTACCTACAGGATAGCAACACAGAAATTCATCGCAGGATTTTTCATCATCATAGTTGTCCCTCACAACTTTTGAAAGCTAGTTACGCTCTTGCCTGTTCCCCAAACTGAAAAACACCCTCAAAGGAAAAAGATTTCAGGAAGTAGCAGAGATCGAACAAAATGCGACACGAGAATTGAAGAACATTCCGAAAGAAGAGTATAACAGGTACTTCAATAAATGGCTGGACCACTGGAATCACTGTTTACAACCAGGAGACAAATTTGATTAGGTATGTGACATTTAGTTTTGTAATAAATACATCTTTCCCGGAACTTTTTTGATCAGCCCTTAACAGCCTAAACAGTCTAAACAAGCTAATAGAAGATTTCTCAACTGTACTTGCTCTTTACAAATCCAATTACACATACCCCAAATTTAATACAACACAAGAAAACCCAACAATTCAAAAAACCAAAAACCTAACAAAAAATTTCAACACTTATCAGGTACATTTAAACACAAACACAAAACTCAATTTTCCGAAAATAAAGTTACAGGAAAAGACTCAAAGAACTCCATTCTACAAAACTTTACTGTAAGTACTTCTGAGTCTAACCCCATAACATGCAAATTTTGTTTTAGCAATGAACATAGTACTACATATTGTTCCAAATACATAGACTTTACAGCACGGTCAAAACGCTGTGAACAACTAAACTTGTGCAAAAAATGCACTGGATCAGGGCATAATAAATCAGACTGCAAATCAAATTTGAAATACAGTTGTGAGATTTGCAGTAGTTTTGACCATGTTACCTCCATGTGTAATATTTTACAAAAATACATGGAGAAAACCTACATACATTCTGAACAAACACCTAAATCAAACCAACACAAACAGAAACAAACTCAAAATGCTATGAATGGGCACTAGGGTGTGTCAATTTTGTCAACTTTTTTCAAATCAATTTTGGTAGTGAAAATATAGTGTCTTTTCATGTCAAAACTTGAAGTTGGCCAACCAAAATGAAATAAAATAACCCTTACCTACATCAATTTTACCTTAAAGTTTCAGAAATTGACTCTTTTACTAAATAATAGGACATAAATTGATTAACTATTCATCTGTCACAGAATTATCCCACTGATCGCATATGGAGTGTTTTCAAGGTCATATAGTTGTTGTACAATGTACAAGTCACAACATGAATAGAACTGTCCCTCACTCTCAGTCCTCAGTTGCCTCTTAGATGTCATAGACGGTGGTTTGCTGTTATTGCTCTTGTACCTACTTCATAGTTATTCTACTAGACGAATACTACAGTTTAACTGTAAGTATGGATTATTGATTATTACAATTATTTATTATTATCATATTCTTCTGTCTAATTATGTTGTAATCCCATGAAATATTTTTTTATTGAATTTTAGAACATCGAATGACTAAACTTTGAAACATCGTAATTGATATAAAATACTTAAATGTTTTTCTTTCTTTTCAGATATTCCTAAGATGCCAAAATTGAAGAAAAGAGGTCAGTCGTCATGCCACTTGAGCCTGTTAGTCGGTACAGGCAAGGAGCTTCCTGTATCAGAACTACCAACAGTGCGAGACATGCTGAGACTAGGGTTACTCCTTCGTGAACAAAATACAAAGGATAGAAGGAACTACACAGAGAAAGAGCTCATAAGGGACACGATTCCCCCTCTTCTGCATCAGTGGAAAAAAGCTAATGTGTTATTCAAACCACCTGTACTCAATCAGTATAGAACTATTGAGCTAAAATTAACAAAGCTGTGGCACAAAGCAGTTGAGACATCACTTGGTAAAGGAAAACTAGCAAAGAAAAATAAATTTCTGCACACACTTGATACTCTTCTTGACATTTTTAACTGCCAGTGTCCCATAGAGTTGTGTTCTGAAGCCAATTGTTCTCCCTCATGCAGAAGAGAACCTCACCTTCACATTGATTGTCGCTGTCCTCGTGAGAAGAAGATCCCTGTTTTGGAGCTGGCTTTCATAAAGGCGCAGATAACAAAGGCAGGAGGCCAAGGAAGTATGCAGATTGGTTCGACAGATTATTCAGAAACCAAAAAACAGATTGTTATTGCTAAGAAAAAAGAGAAAATCCGAGAGAGGGAAGAAAGGAAGAAAAAGAAGAGTGAAGAAGCCACCCAAAGAGATGATGAGCTCTATCAAGAGGTTTTTCACTTCTTTGAAAGCTCTTCAGATGAACAGAAAGAAGCAACATCAGATGATAGCTCCAAAATGCCATCTGAACCTTCGCCGAAGAGAATGAAATACAACACTAAAGACATTTCAAACATTGCCCTTGCCAGTATTCGCCACCATACGGGGCTACGAGAGACTGCAGAGATTGCCAATGCCGCTTGGATAGATGCAGGCCTCATCAGCCGAGAGGATACATCCTTAGTGATAGATCATAATAAGATAAGAAGAGCACATGAAAAAATAATGAAGGAAATATCTGATCAGCATGAAAAAGATTTGAAGGAGGAAGGTCTCTCTTGCCTTTTGTTTGATGGAAGAAGAGATGACACAAAAGTTCTCCTAGAGGTAGAGGGAATGGACAGAAAGTTTCCCGGTCTCATCAAAGAAGAACACTACTCTGTGTGTTCCGAACCTGGTGGCCGCTATTTGTTTCACTTTGTTCCTGAAGCAGAAGTAGAAGGCAAGAAACATGCAGAGGCAATTGCTGATCAAATAATATGTTGGCTTCAAGAAAGAAGACTTCACAGTTCACTGCAGGCCGTTGGTGGAGACTCAACTGCGGTGAACACTGAATGGCAGGGCGGTGTTATGACGCATTTAGAGAAAAAACTTGGAAGAAGGCTTGTTTGGATTGTATGTGATTTGCACACAGGGGAACTACCTCTTCGTCGTCTCATCCAGGAACTTGATGGTCCTACAAAAAGCAACAACAAGTGGTCAGGCCCCCTTCGCAACATGCTAGATGAAGCAACGGAATTAGAAATAAATACAAAATTTCCAAAGGTCGAAGTAAGCCCTCTAGCCCTGTTCAAAAATCAACTTTTTCTTATTTTCATAGGTTTCTGTACTTTTTCCCATGCTTTTTGACCTGAAAAGGCCGAAAATCACAACCATTTTGACCTAGGTTGTTGGGAAGCATTGCCGCATGGAGCTTTACGTTTTCTGCCTTGAAATCGGCCAAAAGCACCAGTTCCGGGGTCCCTTGAATCATGTTTTGCACTATAACTTTTTATCTAAGCAAGATAGAGCAACAAAATAGGCACCAAATTAAAGTGTTTTTAATCCTCTTTCTAACTTATACAATTATGATAGTCTTGGAACAAGAAATGGCACATTGGTACATACAAAGATTTCAGAAATATCACAAAATTCGTTTTCTCACACTCAAGGCAGACAAGGCGCCTTATTCATGACACAAATTTGAGATTAACATTTTGTCACAAGTCTAATCGATCAAGAAGTGAAAGCATTACATGATGATTAATTTCATAATGACATTTACACAGTCAGTTGTTGAGAGTTTGTTTCTTGAAGCTGTCAAAGCGGCGTCTGTTGAACTCCACAGCTTGAAGGAGATAGTCCCTTTGCTTGGCATCTGTTGTTATGACATTTGCAAAGTCGCTCATCATCTTGACACCACGTTCAGCAATGTCATTCACCGCTTTCAGATTCTTAACATAGTCCAACGCTTTTCTGTAGTCCTCATTCTGTGGCCAAGACGTGACAGGTTCCAGAAGCCACTCGGATCCAATGTTCAGTGTGTCCAGCAGGAAATGTGATTCTGGGCCAATGAGATCAACCAGGGTGGTCTTAGCTGTGACTCTCTGGAATAGAGGCTTTCCTGTTCTGAAGCTGTCTGGCTTCTCAGTGGCATGTAACTGGGCAGCAATGTCGTGCTTCAATGTGTCACTCAATCTACTGCTGAACAGGGCAAATGGCACGACTTCCTGCGTCAGGTACCATTTGTGGTTTTCCATCTTATTAAGTACTGCATCAGCAAGCTCTGGGTCAGTTTTCTTGTACTTCAACATGTCCTGGATTAGACTTAGATCATTCACGGGAGCATCTGCAGCAGACATTGACATCATCCATACAGGAGTGTAGAACAGCGCAAGGAAGGTGTTGAGTCTTTCCAGCTTTGATACAGTGTCTTCGTCGTACTCAAGTTGATCTGCAAACATCAGCATTTTCATGGGGTACAGGTTTCTGGCCATCCATCTGGCCTGATGAATGGCGCCTGGTCGACTCCAGTGAATACCTCGAGGAGGCGTTCCTCCAAGAACAATGACTGTCAGTTCAGCCATTTCCCTGTAGTCGGCTCTTGGAAGCCTTTCTGCTGTTAGAATGTCTTGGAGTATTTCTTCACTGTTCTTCTTCTTTTCCTTCAGCCATTTGCTGTTGATAGCCAGCATCTTTGGGTTTTCCTTGGACAAGTCCGTCCAAACATCCTTCAGATGCTCAAACCAGGGATTATCTGGCCACTTCACCTTCCCAAACAGCTTCTCCCAAACTGCTCCTACTAGGATTTCCAGGATGTGATGTCGACAGGCCAGATAAAACACTTTTTGTTCAGCATTTTCTCTAGCAGTTTGGCAGCTCCTCTGTGAACTCCACTGTTACTGGATGTAGTGTCAAAAACAAGGGCAGTAACATTATCCGTAAGTTCCCATGTCTCCAGTAAATCCATTGAAGCCTCAGCCTGAGCTGTGCCAGAAGAATTGTCGATGACAGGTACTCCCAATAACTTTCCTTCAGTGTATGAAGGTGGACCAGACACTAGCACAGCTAAAGTCTCTGAGGTACTTCCAGGTTCACTGCCCAAGACATCTTTGAGCAACTTTCCATCCCAGTGTAAGGCAGCGTACTGTGGGGGGGTTTTCACAAAACTTGGACATGTGACTCTGGCTGATATTATACCTGGACAGCATTCTGTTGCGACGTGTTGTTGAGGTTGAGATGACGAAGTTATCCAGATCAGCCCCTCCAGCTTTCAAGGTGGCAGAAACCATGGCAGTAACTTGATTGTCTGATAAACCAAGACGATCAGCTGTATTGCAGATGACATCACATTCCATGACCTTCCTTGGAAACGTCAAAGTCACACTAGTCACAGTGTCTTGATGGTGAGAACATCCAGGACGAGGCTGATGGTAATCCATGTCCTCTGTGTTAGCGTCGTTGTCAGTTGAGTCACCCCAGGTAATGTCATCCACATGAACAACTGCCTCTTGTTCTGCTGCAACTGTAAAATAGTACATGTTAAGACAGTAATTGTTAAGTACATGCTAAATATCGCAATGGAGTAAAACTTAAAACTTTTTGTAACGTTCAAAGTAATTAGTTTTACCTTGTTCTTGTCTATGCTACAGTCTTTCATTCCTCGCTGCTTGCTGCAGGGATCTTCTCTCAAAATCTTGTCATGACCAGACATATGACCTTTCCTCTCAGTCTTTTGGTCTTCGTAGAACCTGATATCCTCATCTTTCTTCTCTCTGGATAACAGTCTGTTGTTCTGTATTTCCTGGATTGCATCTGGAGCTCCTATATCGAACAGGCTGTCTAATTCCAGCACAAATGCTCCTCTTTTTCCTCCAGGGTTACTTGCTCTTCCTTTGCTTTTCACCAGAGCACGATGTTTCTCATGTAGTTTCATGAAGAGCTTCATTGCGTTGTACTTGGTCATTGTCTTGATCCTAGCCATCTGCCAGAATGGGATGATAGATTCAACTGTTTCATATGCAAGGTCTTGAACCATGGGCCTCCCTGCATTTTCCGGTAAATTCTGAAGATTAAGGAAATACTGGAACGCCTGTCTGTTGGTGGGAAGCTGGGAACCACTGATAAAAGCTGAAGGGTATCCAAATGAAAGTTTCAGTGAGAGATCTGGTAGATGGCCCAGTTGACACCTGCCTGTGGACAGTACGTGGAGGTTCTGAGATATCAACTGTGCGCCCACGGAGCTCCCTCAGCTCCTTGCTTAATGCCATTGTGAAGTTGTAACTTGTAGATGGTTTTCTAGATTCTGATTGAGTTTCTGTTGTTTCCTGAAAAATGATAGATAATTATTATTATTATTATTATTATTATTAATTATTATTTATTTATTATTATTATTATTATTATTATTATTATTATTATTATTAATTTTATGCTCTTTCATTTGATACCTAATTTGTTGCTCTATCTTGTTTAGATCAAAAGTTAAAGTGCAAAACATAATTCAAGGGACCCCGGAATTGGCGCTTTGGCCGATTTCAAGGCAGAAAATTTAAAGCTCCATGCGGCAATGCTTCCCAACATCCTAGGTCAAAATAGTTGTGATTTTCGGCTTTTTCAGGTCAAAAAGCATGGAAAATGTACAGAAACCTATGAAAATAAGAAAAAGTTGATTTTTGAACAGGCCTAAAGCCCTCCCCTTCCAGTGTTGTCTGAAGAAGTTATCAAAGACCTCAGCACGGATCAATCTTACGCTTATCGTATTGTTCAAGCAATCAGATCAGGAGAGTTGCCTCAAAATCTGGCTCTCTTCGAGATTGGACCCGTAAGTCACAGTCGTTGGTTAACTACAGCGATTCATTTCTGCAGGATTTGGGTTTCCAAACATGCACTGAAGGGCAAAATGCTACAGAATTTGATGTTAATTGTTGAATTTATTATTGGGTTTTATCTTCCTCCCTGGTTCAATGTAAAACTTAATCCAATGTGAATGGAGGGGCCCAACCACATCTTGTTTCAATTACAGCTACTGAGAACCCAAAGGAAAGTAGTGGTGGACATCGTGTTACCTGTGGTGAGAAGGTCCTCTTAGTATGCTAGGCCAGAGGCAGTTTTGCAAGCAATACTCTGCAGCCAATGTACCAAAAAGCGAACTGAGGCTGTGGAAATCATTCTTAGAGGAACATCACTAGATGATGACCAGCTGGGAGACTGCTCTGTTCAGACAAGGAAGGTACCTCCGATAAACGTCAATGCCACGAAATTGTCAGAATTAGTTAACTTGAGTTCGGAAGTTTTGGAGCCACCACTGACAACATGTATAACAAACAAAGATTTAACAGAGGCCCCAATGCAAGTGCCAAAGTGGCCTTCTCACACTCAGAGTGTGGAGAGATGTGTGAAAATGGTCACAGAAGCAGCTAGTCAAGTTTACAGTCACGAGAGGCGAGAAGGCTACATCAAAGCGCAAGTAGCGAGCCGAATGCTGATGTCAAGGAACCGCAGCAAAAAGGACATGACTGCATTGGTTACTTTCAAATAAAGACTCTGAATGATATCTTATTGCCACTTTAAATGTTGATAGGATGTTTGCGCACATTTGTTATTTTGTTACGAATTTACGGAAAAATGGAATTTTTGAATTAAAATTGATGTAGGTAGGAGTTATTTTTTATTGTTTTTGAAGCAAGGATATTATTTTGTATGCCAAATGATTACATTAAATTGCTACCAAATCACATGATTTTCAATTTAGTCATTTCACCCCCAAAATTGACACACCCTAATGGGCACGTCAGTTTATCTAGCGTTAACAACAATTAAAAAATTCTTTTACCAATCATCACCTTGGACATTCAGAACAAAGAGGGACAAATAGTACAGGTTAGATGTCTCTTAGATACCTGTTCACAACAAACATTTGTAACCAAACAACTAATAGCAAAATTGGGACTTCAGAAACAACAGGAAAATAAAGATTTCTCTATTTCCTCATTTGTTACCAAAAACCCAGTACAAACCAGTTTTAAAACTGTAAATATAACTGTAAGCTACTCTTGAAACATTTGAGACCCTTAAGGTTGTTACTGTGGACAAAGTAGAACAAGAAAAATTACAAATAGCTGGGTTAAAACAAACTTTGCTGCAACTTCAAAACAAATACCGGTACACAATAGCTGACAAAACCCTTAATACAGATGTGGTCAGTGACATACACATGCTCATGAGGGCTGACTATCTTCATCTTGTCCATGGAGGAATCATTAAAATCGGGGATGTAATAGCCATACAAACTCCCACAGGTATTGCACCCTTGGGTGATATAACTAAATACAATCTTGATACACAGAAAACACAGAACAGGATAAAAATTCACGCAAAACAAAATCACCATATTCACAAATTTCTGACTGTGTCACAAACTCAAACAACAAAAGCACTGCAGTAACCTCACATCATTTGAACGACAATGACTCAATATTGGAGGAAGGGTTCCAGCAATTGTGATATTAAAATCAGTTTGCATAAAGGACAGTACAATTACACAAGAAGACCAACTGATGACAGAACAATTTTGAGATGCATTACAACACAGAGACAATCAATACTCTGTGGAACTGCCTTGGAAAAAATTGAACGCTCAAAGAAATTGATGTTTGATTTATATGCTAATAACGATACGGGTAGGTTAATTAAAAGGCGGGTTCTAAAAAGAGTGCTCAAAATACTGAAGACATTATTAGAATGTTTCAGCAGAAGGGTACTGCTACCCCAGTGTTTGTAGCCCAAGATCTGGCTAATCTGCCTCCGGTGTCAATGGAAAATATGGATATTTGTTTGCTTCTTGCAACTATCCAGAAGGTGCAAGAGGAAGTGGTCCTCCTGAGAGGGGTGAAGGATACTCAAGCTACAACCTGTAGTGGCTTGACAGAAGTAGGTACTGTCACCGCTTCCGGGGTGGAGGCCCTAGAAAGATGGAGGCTGCAGTCTTCCCCGCAACAGTGCCAAGTCCCACCTCTGTGAAGGTCCCATCAAAGTATGATGGGGCAGGGGTGCAGGGGCTCTCTCAGCCTCTTTCGCCTGCATAACTTGACAACTGTTCACAGTGCATTTTCTCATCTCACTCACCCATTCTTCTTGAGCCTGGCATTCTCCTACAATAGGCTGATTAAAAGGCCAGTTTTCACTTCCAAGTTTTAGCCACTCTGGCCCATTCCACCACAAACTTGACTGTGCAAGGTCTTTCACTGAAATTCCTCGTGTTGGTAAATCAGCTGGGTTTTGGGTGCCTGGACAATGTTTCCATTGCTTGAGATCTGTGTGTGCTTGAATTTCCTCCACCCTATTGGCAACAAATGGTTCCATTTCCTTGCCTGGCTTCTTAACCCTTTACTGCCCAAATATTTTGTAGGGTTAAGTTATGAATGCGTGTATTTGAAAGGTTACAAATTTGTCCTTTTGGGCAGTAAAGGGTTAACCAGTGCCAAACTATAGTGGAGTCTGTCCAATAATAGCTTGGAATTTCATAAAGGGCCAAAGAGTTTTGCACTGTAACTGCAAGCCGACTAGCAATAACTGCACCCATCAATTCCAACCTTGGAATAGAAAGCCTTTTCAAAGGTGCTACTCTGCTCTTTGCAGCAACCAACCTGCAACTTACTTCCTCTTTGAATGTGCTTCTTATATAAATACAAGTTGCATAGGCTTCCTCGCTTGCATCACAAAAGATGTGCAGCTCCAAATTGTCTGGACTATTGTTCAACTCTCAAGGTACTATCTTGGGATTTCAATGTCTCCAAGATGTGCCAATTCTTTGAACCAATATTTCCACCTTACCACCATATGATCAGATAACTCTTGGTCCCAACCAAGTCCAATTTCCCAGAGGCTCTGAAACCAAATTTTTTACTTTATCACAAATGGAGCCAGGAATCCAAGAGGATCAAAGACCTTCGAAGCCAAACTAAGAGCTGTACGTTTTGTCCACCTTGTCTCATTCTCAGCCAGCTCTACTAAAGATTTCCCATTGAAGGTAAACAAATCCTCTCCTTGCTGCCAAACAATGCCTAGCACCTTTGTGTCTATTGCCCACAACTCCTTAATACCAGAATCCTCATACTTTCTGCTGCATCAGGTCCTACGCAGGACTGACTCATAAACTCTTGTAATTGAGAATGATTGGTCTGCCATTTTCTAAGCTCCATGCCAGCCTCCCTCATTATAGCTCTTGCCTCCATGTTTAGCCATTTCTGTATTATCCACGGAACGCAGCAAATCATCAACATAAAATTTTTCCTTATGTGTTCAGTAGTGTTAGGATAGACTTCAGAATATTTCTTAAAATGGTACTGCATAATAGCTGCCAACAGAAATGGACTAGAGCTGAGGCCAAACAACACTGACTTCATTCTATATCTTGAACCTTCGGTTCCTTTTCCAACAAGTCTTTCGTATCCACCCACAGATACCTTACTGCATCTCTGTCCTCTGGTTTTAACTTTATCCGCAAAAAGGCTTGCTTCACATCTGCAGTCAATGCTACTCTACCAAACCTGAATCTCAGTAACAAGGAAAATAAATCTGCATTTAAATTTGGCCCAGCATCCAAACAGTCATTCAAGGACACACCACCTTTGTCCTTGGCTGAGCCATCAAAAACTACCCTCAGTTTGGTGGTAGTTTTGTCTCGCCGTACCACTGCATGGTGTGGCAGATAATGTGCCTCCTGGCTCACCAGCTCACCTTGCACCCTTTCAGCATAGCCCTCCTTTACATAGCTTAGGATGGCCTCATTGTATTCATTTAACAAATCCTCATTTTTTCTTAGCTTGTACAAAGAAGTCTCCAACCTCCTATTAGCTAGCTGAAGGTTTGAACTGGGTTTGCAAGAATCCTTCCAAGGGAGGCCAACTTCGTAGCAACCATCTCTAAACCCAATACCTTTTTCAACTTGCTCTAAAACATCATTGTTCACTGTACTTGCCTGCTTCTCCTGTTTGTCCTTTATGCCAATGGATTCAAGTTCCTAAAAGGCTTTCAAATGCCTTTCCAAACCATGGCTGTTCTCCTCAATCTTAACAAAAAGAGTTTTAACCTCCATTTCATTGTAATAGCTACCATGTAGCATCCAGCCTAGCTTACTTTCAATAGCTATCGGGCCTCGAGATGTGCGGACAATGTTACCAGTGATGAAGTCTCAATAATAATTAATTCCTTTAACTTCAGTTCTTGGATACATGCCATATCTAAGCAAGTAGTGACTGGAGCACAAAGTTCCTCAATCTCTATAGCTTGGACCTTGATAATGGGAACTTGTGGTAACAACCCCCTAACCAGAACTTCTACCTTCTTAACTTTGGTTCGGTTTTGAACGGAACCCCCAAACCCAGAAATTCTTAAATTTTTCCTCTTAAGTTCTTTAAACTTCAAATTTCTGGAAATTCTGGTCTTAATAAAGTTACACTGGCTACCACCATCAAACAACACTCTTACAGTAGCTTCTCCATCATTCCCGATTAATAATGCTGCAGCTGTTTGCAATAATCCCCCTTTACTTTTACTCCCTTTCATGTCTCTACTTCTGGAGTAGGCCTACTAGGAGTGTTTTCACACAATAATGGCTGATGCCGGCCATGGCATTTTTTGCACAAAATTTTAAACTTACAAAACCTTGCTCTGTGACCTTTCAAAAAACATTTAAAACATGATGTGGACTTAGTTACCCTGTCCTTTCTCTCCTCAACAGGTAAAGCATCAGCCACCTCACATATGACTTGTTGCCTTCGCAAAATATGCATTCCTTGATTCCCTTTAATTTATTCTCAGAGGATGCATGTAGAGCTAACACTGTACCTGGGCTATTCCTTTTTGTAGAAACTTTGGTGCTGTGCCTGCCTCTGTCCCCTTGTTTAACATCCCACTGTGCAAACTCAATTCCCTCTCGTCTTGCTAATTCTGTGCCTAAAAGACTTAACATCTGCTGAAGGGGGATGTACACATCCCCTGTAGAGTGTCCCCCACTTAATTCAAGCAAAACTGAGCTAGGCAATTTAGACTCCAATAGTGACCAACATTATACCATACCTTTCCATTCCTACACCCAAGTTGTCCAGGGACCTAGTTCTAACTTCAAATTCACCATGTAACTGCCGTAACTCCTTGACACTATTGGGATTATTAACAGGAGGTATAGCTAAAAGTTCGCGGAGGTGGCTTTTAATTAAGATCTCTGGCTCACCAAACCGTTTCTTTAATATATCCCAAGCCACATTATAATTAACCTCTGTTAATGCTAATCCTGCTATTGTCTTTGCTGCCTCCCCTTCCAAGAGGGACTGCAAATAATTAATCTTCTCTACCGCACTTAACACTTGACCAGAATGAACTGCTGATTGAAAACTGTCTGCCTATCCTTGCCATTCCTGAATACTCCCAGAAAATGTTATGAGTACAAGCCTCGGTAATTGAACTGCAGATCTGTTAACCTTAACTTCACAAACACCATTTGTTGAGGGTTGTGTTTCATTATTAGACCTGGTCTGTAACTGTACTGAGCTGCTAAACTCTTTTGCTCTGTGGCATACTTTAATTATGTCATCAGTAATCTCTTCAAAGTAAATTATGTTATTTTCTATTTCATCCATTCTATAAGAGCCTCAATTTTAACATTTACTTCGCTTAGAGCAACCTTTTTTAGTTTCTAATATGGAAAGCTGCGCAGTCACTAAGCTTAAATCCTCTTGTTCTATGGCAGAATCTATAGTGGCAATGACCTTTGTAATTAGACCTTTGTAGGCGCTTCTCCTTTTTTTAAACTTGTTCAATCCAGCTGCACTCATCTTCAATGCAAACAACAATTGGGCTTGTAGTGCCTTGCACCACAAGATTATTCTTTATTAGTGAAAACTGCCACAAATTGGCATGAGTGAAATATTTAAATCTAAAATAAATAAATAAATAAATAAATACAAATTAAATATGTCCAGTGATCAAATTTAATTCTTAAGAATTCAGTGTGGTGTGACTAGACATGAATGGGCTTTTAAGGATTATTTTGGCTGGTTGGTAAAATTATTAAGTAAAAACAAACTTGTGTGCAACGACAACACAAAGGACGCCACTTTACACATTATATTCGAAATCACCCCGCCAGCAAGCAAAGTTCCTTTGTGGTATGTTTTGTATTTATAATATTTATTCTTTACTATTTCATATCTGTATGCAATACCGCATACTGCAGATACTAACGCCTTATACCATTTGCAATTAGTACTAAGATTCATACTACAAATAGTAATGTAAGATTCATATAATAAATTACCTTAGGCTAAGTTAGGTCTAGGCAAAAGCCAAATTATAACTCTAGCCTAACCGAGGCCTACCATAGTCTTTGTTTTAGATTAACCTCAGTTCAATATGTTGAAGAGGCAAAGGCCTGCCTATTAATTTTCTTAGTATATTTTACTTTACTTTATAAGCCTATTATGTTTCAAGTCATTTATGGCCTACTAATCATTTGTAGCCTACATACTTCCTTAGTTCTCCCATTCAACTTAACACAATCCCATAATGAGAATTAACTGTAATTTATCATCCACAGGTTACTGGGCCTATAAAGCATATGTATATTGATTATTAATTTTTGCCATTTTTATTATTCTTTTTCTCCGAAATATTACTTACAGTATTCTTGTCTGTCTCTTTGCAGACAAGGTTGTCATTGTGGCTATTATCTTTTAGTTATTGTTATTATTGCTATTACTATTATCTTTTAGTTATTATTATTATTATTACTATTATTATTACTGTATTATTATTAGCTATTATTACTATACTATTATTACTATTATTATTATTACTATTTTTGAATTAATTGTATTATTGCATATTCATTATTAATCAGTATTATTTGCAGACTGTTATATATTAGCCAAACAGGCCATTATTTAATCTCGCCATTATAAGTCCATCAAAGTTGTTACGGGTAAAAATCCCCTTTGCATATACTTATTAATTGTTGTCAATAAAATATAAAAATTCATATTGATTTAATAATCAGTCCTTCCCTTCTTTTATTAAAATTAACTTTGCGCCGCAGTGCCGGATGCCAATCTAGTACTTGGGCGCTGGTGACCCTGGCATATAGTTAATTATCTACGTAAACTTGTAAAGGTCTAAATAAATAAAACAGGACTCTTACAATTGGTAACCTCCTGGAGTGACCAAACACCGTAATTTATGCAAAAAAAATTCTAAAAGTTTTTTCTCAATTTTTGTCAATATATTCAGTCTGCATCTATAATTTTATTAAATTCACTAGTACAAAGCACTCACCTGTACTGGAAGTGTATTCTATTGCAAAATATATTCCTTTTATTTTGCCTTTTTATAAATTCAGCATTTTCTAAAGTTTTTTTATGCAAATTTACTTATATTTTGCAAACAGCCTATACGCAGACTATTTTTCTGCTAATATTGGGCTACATCATAAAAAAATTTTTTTACTTATATTTTGTAAACAGCCTATACGCAGACTATTTTTCTGCTAATATTGGGCTACATCATAAAAAAATTTTTTTACTTATATTTTAAACAGCCTATACGCAGACTATTTTTCTGCTAATATTGGGCTACATCATAAAAAAAAAAAAAAAAAAAAATTTTTACGTAACTTTTTGTTATTGGCATTCATAACTCAATTGAGTCTCATACTCAACCAAGCTTACCTGAAGCCATTATTTACATTCAACAACATTTGTTGAAATCTTGTCAGTTTGTGACACATTTTAAATTTTTTTTAGTACCTTGTAACAAATAATAGCCACAATGACCAATAACAACCTAGGGTCATCCAATGGTGGTACTCCAAATTCACCACCTATAACGGACTTTCTCACAATGTATCAGCCTACCACTCCACAATTCACCGCTGAAGAGCCTGGAATCTTTGTGAGTCAACTGCGGGATTATTTTGAGATAAAAGGAGTTACGGACCCACGAACCAAGTTCCTTGTCACAAAGAACCTCCTGCCTACACAAGTATACAAAGTAGTGCGGGATGTAACTCTATTGCCTCCGTCTGACCAAGCTTTTGAGAGCCTCCTCAGCGAGTTAGTCAGGAGACTCGGCCAATCAGAAGAAGAGCGACTCAATGCTCTACTCAAGGACCAAGTTCTTGGGGATCAAACGCCAACAGCCTTCCTGAGACATCTGCAAGACCTGGCTGGACAGACCAATGAAGACGATAAAAACTCACCCTTAATGCGACGCCGCTTCCTCAATGGTCTCCCTACTGCCCTACGGCCAATGCTCCGTTGTATGCCAGATGATACAGACCTCCTCACAATGGCCAAAACAGCTGATAAGATGATGATTGAAATCCACCTTGGCCAAGTAGATAACCACACCCATCACCCCCAAATCTGTGCCACGCAGGATGACAATCTGAGTCCGGCTGCACAAGGTCTTAAAGTATCCAATGAAATTCTACGAACACTTAAAGAAGAATTTAAAGCTCTCCGAATAGAGCTAGCTAACAACAGGGAACGAGAGAGAAGTTCTTCAAGACAAGGACGACCCTCTGGTCCAATTAGAGCCTCCCAATATGAACCTGGACAACGCCTCGTTCTCCTACAACCACAGCCACCGCAAACAGGTCAGTTGGTTGCTCCTAATCCAAATCTATTAGCCTTACCTCATCCTCAATCCTCAATCCCCACTACTCAGCCCCATTCTCAACCTATTTCCTTACCACAGTCTACTGTTCATACCCCTCCTTGCTGGTATCATGAAAAGTTTAAAGATCGTGCAACGCGCTGTCTCACACCTTGCCCATGGACTCCTAACCCTCCTTTAAACTAACCAGGCTGGTGTCACAGGCGTCTGACGCTACAGCCTCTCAAGCCTCTCCTCCTATCCTTACTTCAACTAACCCTACCACTACCTCATTTAACACTGTCAAACCAACACCTACGTACGCAAGTAAAGTTAAAGAATCGCAACCTACTTATTCAACCACAGCTAATTTAATACCCCCAACTAATTCTCCAAATACAACACAAACTCCTTCCCACAGCAATACTAACCTTCTTCCACAAAAATTTAATGATTCACAAACTACTGCACCACCTGGTCCAACATTCACCTTGCATGATCCACTTTCAGGCTATGCATTCCTTATTGACACTGGAGCTCAATACAGTGTTATTCCTGCAACAGCCGCAGACCGTGCAAACGGACCTTCTCCTTTCATTTTACGTGCAGCTAATTCTTCATCTATTCACACTTATGGACATCGTTCTATTTCAGTTTCTCTTGGACTTAGACGTGTTTTCCGCTGGATATTTCTTGTCGCGGATGTATATACTCCAATGTTAGGCTCTGATTTTCTTTCTGCTAATGATTTATTAGTCGATGTTCGTAGAGCACAATTAATTGATAATGTCACATATCTTTCAGTAATTGGTTCTCCTACCGTGCACCCCTCTTCATTATTGGCAAGTTCTCTGCCACAGTGCTCACCTGCTATAGAGCAGCTCCTAAATGAATTTTCTTCACTTACTCAACCCTGTTCTAAGGATACCCCTATTAAACACACTGTTGTCCACCGTATTGATACGGTAGGCTCACCTGTTTTCACCCGCCCACGTCGCTTAGCTCCAGATCGTCTTGCAATTGTGAGACGAGAGTTTGAACACATGCTTGAACTCGGTATTATACGGCCTTCAAGTAGCCCGTATGCCTCTGCTTTACACATGGTCCCAAAACCTACACCTGGAGACTGGCGTCCATGTGGAGATTATCGTGCTTTGAATGACAACACGATTCCAGATCGCTATCCCCTTCCTCACTTACACGATTTTACTTCTGCTCTCCATGGCACCACAGTATTTTCACGCCTTGACTTGGTGCGAGCCTTTCATCAAATTCCTGTACACCCTGATGATGTACATAAAACTGCTATAACAACCCCTTTTGGGTTATTTGAAATGACAAAAATGCCATACGGACTGCGTAATGCGCCCAAACTTTTCAACGCTTCATTGATGAAGTGTTGAGAGGTCTCTCCTTCACTTTCACATATGTCGATGACATTCTCATCGCAAGTTCTTCTCCCTCAGAACATATTCAACATTTACGCTTAGTTTTTTCTCGGTTGGCAGAATATGGTGTATTGCTAAACCCTGAAAAATGTGTCTTTGCTGTAGATGAACTCACCTTCTTAGGACACAAAGTTACTTCGAAGGGCATTTCTCCTCTCGAAAATAAAGTATCTGTCATAAGGTCTTTCCCACAACCGCAAACTCAAAAGCAACTTCGCCGCTTTTTAGGGATGGTAAACTTCTACCATCGCTTCATTCCTCAGTGTGCAAACATTCTTGCACCCATAACCTCTCTTCTTCGCCAATCAAAAAGGGGCAGATCCACTGCAGTTCTGTGGAACCCCGAAGCTACCAACGCTTTTTCACAAGCAAAAAGAGGCTATAGCACGAGCTACATGCCTTGTTCACCCTCAACCAGACGCTCCTCTGAACTTAGCCACTGATGCCTCTGACGTTGCCGTGTCAGGAGTGCTCCAGCAGCTTGTTTCAGGCGTTTGGGAACCTCTCGCATTCTTTTCACGCAAGCTCTCACCTTCACAAATGAGGTACAGCACTTTCGGTCGAGAGTTGCTGGCGATATACCTCTCCATCCGTCATTTCAGGTCATTCCTGGAAGGACGTGACTTTAGCATTTTTACGGATCATCGTCCGTTAATATTTGCTCTCCATTCTCAATCAGACTCTCATGCTCCTAATGAGCGAAGATACCTTGATTTTATTCTTCAATTTACTTCAGACATTCGACACATTTCAGGTTCTTTGAATGTTGTGCCGGATGCGCTGTCTCGCATCTCAGCAATTTCTGACCCTGGACACTCTCACATCAACCTTTCAGAGATGGCTAAGGCTCAGTCCACGGATACAGACCTCCAAACTCTTATTAATTCACCCACTTCATTGCAAGTCCGCTCTTTACCAGTTGAACCCAAGTCAGACTTACTAATTTTATGTGACGTCTCGACTGAGCATATTCGACCGTTGGTCCCACAAGGGCTGCGAAGAGCTGTTTTTGCTAAACTCCATTCCCTTTCTCACCCGGGAATTAAGGCCACCCAAAAATTAATTGCAGCTAGGTTTGTATGGCCAAGTATGCACAAAGATATCCGCAATTGGACTCGATCTTGCCTTCAATGTCAGCGTGCCAAAGTTCACCGACACACAAAGTCAGAAATTGGTACCTTTCCTTTGCCAAAGGCTCGTTTTGAGGCCATACACCTAGACATAGTCGGCCCCCTCTATTCTTCTCGAGGTTATACCTATCTTCTCACTGTCATTGATAGGTTCACAAGATGGCCAGAAGCTGTTCCTTTGACTTCTTGTACTGCTTCTGCAGTAGCTCACGCCTTTGTTTCATGTTGGGTTTCCCGTTTTGGAATACCTGCAACCATTTGCACAGACAGAGGTGCCAGTTTGAATCGGCCTTATGGAAGGAACTCATGCTCCTTCTTGGGACTGAGCGCATCAGAACAACAAGCTATCACCCGCAATCCAATGGGGTGATAGAACGCTTCCATCGTCAACTTAAAAGTTCCTTGCGAGCCACTGATCCATCTACTACATGGGTGGACAGGCTACCCCTAATCCTACTCGGAATTCGTACTGCTCTGAAGACTGATCTTGCATGCTCTGCAGCAGAATTAGTTTACGGTACCACACTCCGGTTACCCGGAGAATTTTTCACACCTACACCCATTAACCCCGCATGTGATCCTGCTTCGTATGTTAAGACATTACGCTCTGTTATGAAGCAAATTCGTCCCACAGCACCTAGAACTTCCACTTCACAAACTACCTTCGTTTCCCCTGATTTACAAACTTGCACACATGTTTTCTTGAGACATGATGCTCACCGCTACCCTCTTCACTGCCCCTATGATGGTCCCTTCCTTGTGCTAGACCGTAAACCCAAAACTTTCATCATTGACAAGGTGGGCAAGCGTGAAACTGTTTCTGTGGACCGCTTGAAACCAGCATACCTTGATTTTTCTCCAACAAAAGATCCTATCCTCCCTCAATCTTCTGTACCTCCACCTCAAATACAGGTACAGCAACCTATCCCTCCTCAATCTTCTGTACCTTCATCTCATATACAGGTACAGCAATCTACCTTCCTAAATCCTATGTACCACCACCTCATCCGAGGGTACACAATCTATCATCCCTCTCTCCAATTCTCCTTCATTATCGCAACCAACTGTCTTTGAACCAGCCAGTGGCTCCATCGCACAGGCACCAAGAATCCCCTTCCCCCAATGTCCCTACTGCACCTGTAGCACCATCCATGCCTTCAGAACCAGTGCTGCAGGATATTGCCATCCAAAAGCAAACAACGACTCGTTCTGGAAGAGTCATTCGTAAGCCAGTGCGTTTTGACATTTAAGTGTTTTTTTTTTACCCCTGACAACCATGTTTTTGGGGGGCAGTACTTGTAGTGCCTTGCACCACAAGATATTCTTTATTAGTGAAAACTGCCACAAATTGGCATGAGTGAAATATTTAAATCTAAATAAATAAATAAATAAATACAAGTTAAATATGTCCAGTGATCAAATTTAATTCTTAAGAATTCAGTGTGGTGTGACTAGACATGAATGGGCTTTTAAGGATTATTTTGGCTGGTTGGTAAAATTATTAAGTAAAAACAAACTTGTGTGCAACGACAACACAAAGGACGCCACACATTATATTCGAAATCACCCCGCAGCAAGCAAAGTTCCTTTGTGGTATGTTTGTATTTATAATATTTATTCTTACTATTTCATATCTGTATGCAATACCGCATACTGCAGATACTAACGCCTTATACCATTTGCAATTAGTACTAAGATTCATACTACAAATAGTAATGTAAGATTCATATAATAAATTACCTTAGGCTAAGTTAGGTCTAGGCAAAAGCCAAATTATAACTCTAGCCTAACCGAGGCCTACCATAGTCTTTGTTTTAGATTAACCTCAGTTCAATATGTTGAAGAGGCAAAGGCCTGCCTATTAATTTTCTTAGTATATTTTACTTTACTTTATAAAGCCTATTATGTTTCAAGTCATTTATGGCCTACTAATCATTTGTAGCCTACATACTTCCTTAGTTCTCCCATTCAACTTAACACAATCCCATAATGAGAATTAACTGTAATTTATCATCCACAGGTTACTGGGCCTATAAAGCATATGTATATGATTATTAATTTTTGCCCATTTTATTATTCTTTTTCTCCGAAATATTACTTACAGTATTCTTGTCTGTCTCTTTGCAGACAAGGTTGTCATTGTGGCTATTATCTTTTAGTTATTGTTATTATTGCTATTACTATTATCTTTTAGTTATTATTATTATTATTACCATATTATTATTACTGTATTATTATTAGCTTATTATTACTATACTATTATTACTATTATTATTATTACTATTATTTGAATTAATTGTATTATTGCATATTCATTATTATAATCAGTATTATTTGCAGACTGTTATATATTAGCCAAACAGGCCATTATTTAATCTCGCCATTATAAGTCCATCAAAGTTGTTACGGGTAAAAATCCCCTTTGCATATACTTATTAATTGTTGTCAATAAAATATAAAAATTCGTATTGATTTAATAATCAGTCCTTCCCTTCTTTTATTAAAATTAACTTTGCGCCGCAGTGCCGGATGCCAATCTAGTACTTGGGCGCTGGTGACCCTGGCATATAGTTAATTATCTACGTAAACTTGTAAAGGTCTAAATAAATAAAACAGGACTCTTACAGGCTCAATGCCAAATAAGCTGAATTGGCAAAAATACTTAACCAAACTGATCAAACTCAAATTTTTATTTTTTCAAATAAACTGAATTGCTTGGTTGGGGTACTGACCAACCACCAGTATGGAATACCAAATTTTCCACCTAAGTAACTGGGGCACTGAAGTCTGCAACCTTAGCCGACTAACAATAAACCAAATTTAACCAAACCGGTAAAAATGTAGGCCCAAAACAACGACAGACTAGCGGCCAAGTTTCGCAATTGGGCGACCAAACTTTCTACCCGTCCAGGCCTAACTTGGGCTACAATTTGCACAATCAGAACTTTGCCGGAAAATAGTCACTGACTCAGTCTTGGGCTAGAATCCGATTTCGAAGGACCATGTTATTTTTTATTTTATTGGGTTCAGAATCCCAGCTGAGCCGTGAACGGCCAAGCTCTGAAGGGCCAGTTTAACCTACAGCCCAAGTTAAGCTAGACTAAAAACTTACGGACTTGGAGGTCCTATTAGGTCCTACCTCAGGGTTGCTGACTCGATGTGGGCCTACCTTAGGCCTCAGTTGCATAAAATTAAGATAAGAAACAAAAGGAGCACTATTTATGGTCTTCTTTCTAAACCTTGCAACAACACACAACCTGCACCATTGCACGATGCAACAATCTTGTATCTAAACAACCAAACTGAATTGCAAGAGAGCTCTCTATAAGACCACGCCCTGTAAGTGCCGCATTCAACAAACGAGTAGGAAGGACGCGCAGTGCCCTGGTGAAGGGCGTACAGTTGACCTAACAATTGGCTAGGTTAAGTCGTGATATTTTCGTTAGTTAAGCTTATAAGGCTAACTAAAGAAGGCTGGGGCCCCTGACCTTCAAGTGATCCAATGTTTATGTTGTAGTGCCTTGCACCACAAGAGTATTCTTTATTAGTGAAAACTGCCACAAATTGGCATGAGTGAAATATTTAAATATAAATAAATAAATAAATACAAGTTAAATATGTCCAGTGATCAAATTTAATTCTTAAGAATTCAGTGTGGTGTGACTAGACATGAATGGGCTTTTAAGGATTATTTTGGCTGGTTGGTAAAATTGTTAAGTAAAAACAAACTTGTGTGCAACGACAACACAAAGGACGCCAAAAAAAACCATTATTATTCGAAAGCACCCCGCCAGCAAGCAAAGTTCCTTTTGTGGTATGTTTTGTGTATATAATATTTATTCTTTACTATTTCATATCTGTATGCAATACCGCATACTGCAGATACTAACGCCTTATACCATTTGCAATTAGTACTAAGATTCATACTACGAATAGAATGTAAGATTCAATAATAAATTACTTAGGCTAAGTTAGGTCTAGGCTAAAGCCAAATTGTAACTAGCCTAACTGAGGCCTACCATAGTCTTTGTTTTAGATTAACCTCAGCTCAATATGTTGAAGAGGCAAAGGCCTGCCTATTAAATTTCTTAGTATATTTTACTTTATAAGCCTATTATGTTTCGTTATTTTCTTAGCAGATGGCCTACTAATCATTTGTAGCCTACATATTTCCTTTAGTCTTCCCATTCAACTTAACACAATCCCATAACCAGAATTAACTGTAATTTATCATCCACAGGTTACTGGGCCTATATAACCTATATGTATTTTAATTATTAATTATTGCCATTTTTATTATTCTTTTTCTCTGAAATATCACTTACAGTATTCTTGTCTATCTCTTTGCAGACAAGGTTGTCATTGTGGCTATTATCTTGTTATTATTATCTTTTAGTTATTATTATTATTGTTACTATTATTATTACTATTGTTATTACTATATTATACTATTATTAGTTTATTATTAGTATAATTATTATTTGTATCATTTGTATTATTGCATATTCCTTATTACAATCAGTATTAATTTGCAGACTGTTATATATTAGCCAAACGGGCCATTATTTAATCTCGCCATTATAAGTCCATCAAAGTTGTTACGGGTAAAAATCCCCTTTGCATATACTCATTAATTGTTGTCAATAAAATATAAAAATTCATATTGATTTAATAATCAGTCCTTCCCTTCTTTTATTAAAATTAACTTTGCGCCGCAGTGCCGGATGCCAATCTAGTACTTGGGCGCTGGTGACCCTGGCATATAGTTAATTATCTACGTAAACTTGTAAAGGTCTAAATAAATAAAACTGGACTCTTACAATTGGTAACCCCTGGAGTGACCAAACACCGTAATTTATGCAAAAAAAAATTCTAAAAGTTTTTTCTCAATTTTTGTCAATATATTCAGTCTGCATCTATAATTTTATTAAATTCACTAGTACAAAGCACTCACCTGTACTGGAAGTGTATTCTATTGCAAAATATATTCCTTTTATTTTGCCTTTTTATAAATTCAGCATTTTCTAAAGTTTTTTTTATGCAAATTTACTTATTTTGCAAACAGCCTATACGCAGACTATTTTTCTGCTAATATTGGGCTACATCATAAAAAAATTTTTTACTTATTTTGTAAACAGCCTATACGCAGACTATTTTTCTGCTAATATTGGGCTACATCATAAAAAAATTTTTTTACTTATATTTTGTAAACAGCCTATACGCAGACTATTTTTCTGCTAATATTGGGCTACATCATAAAAAAAAAAAAAAAAAAAAAAAAAATTTTACGTAACTTTTTGTTATTGGCATTCATAACTCTAATTGAGTCTCATACTCAACCAAGCTTACTGAAGCCATTATTTACATTCAACAACATTTGTTGAAATCTTGTCAGTTTGTGACACATTTTAAATTTTTTTTAGTACCTTGTAACAAATAATAGCCACAATGACCAATAACAACCTAGGGTCATCCAATGGTGGTACTCCAAATTCACCACCTATAACGGACTTTCTCACAATGTATCAGCCTACCACTCCACAATTCACCGCTGAAGAGCCTGGAATCTTTGTGAGTCAACTGCGGGATTTTGAGATAAAAGGAGTTACGGACCCACGAACCAAGTTCCTTGTCACAAAGAACCTCCTGCCTACACAAGTATACAAAGTAGTGCGGGATGTAACTCTATTGCCTCCGTCTGACCAAGCTTTTGAGAGCCTCCTCAGCGAGTTAGTCAGGAGACTCGGCCAATCAGAAGAAGAGCGACTCAATGCTCTACTCAAGGACCAAGTTCTTGGGGATCAAACGCCAACAGCCTTCCTGAGACATCTGCAAGACCTGGCTGGACAGACCAATGAAGACGATAAAAACTCACCCTTAATGCGACGCCGCTTCCTCAATGGTCTCCCTACTGCCCTACGGCCAATGCTCCGTTGTATGCCAGATGATACAGACCTCCTCACAATGGCCAAAACAGCTGATAAGATGATGATTGAAATCCACCTTGGCCAAGTAGATAACCACACCCATCACCCCCAAATCTGTGCCACGCAGGAGACAATCTGAGTCCGGCTGCACAAGGTCTTAAAGTATCCAATGAAATTCTACGAACACTTAAAGAAGAATTTAAAGCTCTCCGAATAGAGCTAGCTAACAACAGGGAACGAGAGAGAAGTTCTTCAAGACAAGGACGACCCTCTGGTCCAATTAGAGCCTCCCAATATGAACCTGGACAACGCCTCGTTCTCCTACAACCACAGCCACCGCAAACAGGTCAGTTGGTTGCTCCTAATCCAAATCTATTAGCCTTACCTCATCCTCAATCCTCAATCCCCACTACTCAGCCCCATTCTCAACCTATTTCCTTACCACAGTCTACTGTTCATACCCCTCCTTGCTGGTATCATGAAAAGTTTAAAGATCGTGCAACGCGCTGTCTCACACCTTGCCCATGGACTCCTAACCCTCCTTTAAACTAACCAGGCTGGTGTCACAGGCGTCTGACGCTACAGCCTCTCAAGCCTCTCCTCCTATCCTTACTTCAACTAACCCTACCACTACCTCATTTAACACTGTCAAACCAACACCTACGTACGCAAGTAAAGTTAAAGAATCGCAACCTACTTATTCAACCACAGCTAATTTAATACCCCCAACTAATTCTCCAAATACAACACAAACTCCTTCCCACAGCAATACTAACCTTCTTCCACAAAAATTTAATGATTCACAAACTACTGCACCACCTGGTCCAACATTCACCTTGCATGATCCACTTTCAGGCTATGCATTCCTTATTGACACTGGAGCTCAATACAGTGTTATTCCTGCAACAGCCGCAGACCGTGCAAACGGACCTTCTCCTTTCATTTTACGTGCAGCTAATTCTTCATCTATTCACACTTATGGACATCGTTCTATTTCAGTTTCTCTTGGACTTAGACGTGTTTTCCGCTGGATATTTCTTGTCGCGGATGTATATACTCCAATGTTAGGCTCTGATTTTCTTTCTGCTAATGATTAGTTGATGTTCGTAGAGCACAATTAATTGATAATGTCACATATCTTTCAGTAATTGGTTCTCCTACCGTGCACCCCTCTTCATTATTGGCAAGTTCTCTGCCACAGTGCTCACCTGCTATAGAGCAGCTCCTAAATGAATTTTCTTCACTTACTCAACCCTGTTCTAAGGATACCCCTATTAAACACTGTTGTCCACCGTATTGATACGGTAGGCTCACCTGTTTTCACCCGCCCACGTCGCTTAGCTCCAGATCGTCTTGCAATTGTGAGACGAGAGTTTGAACACATGCTTGAACTCGGTATTATACGGCCTTCAAGTAGCCCGTATGCCTCTGCTTTACACATGGTCCCAAAACCTACACCTGGAGACTGGCGTCCATGTGGAGATTATCGTGCTTTGAATGACAACACGATTCCAGATCGCTATCCCCTTCCTCACTTACACGATTTTACTTCTGCTCTCCATGGCACCACAGTATTTTCACGCCTTGACTTGGTGCGAGCCTTTCATCAAATTCCTGTACACCCTGATGATGTACATAAAACTGCTATAACAACCCCTTTTGGGTTATTTGAAATGACAAAAATGCCATACGGACTGCGTAATGCAGCCCAAACTTTTCAACGCTTCATTGATGAAGTGTTGAGAGGTCTCTCCTTCACTTTCACATATGTCGATGACATTCTCATCGCAAGTTCTTCTCCCTCAGAACATATTCAACATTTACGCTTAGTTTTTTCTCGGTTGGCAGAATATGGTGTATTGCTAAACCCTGAAAAATGTGTCTTTGCTGTAGATGAACTCACCTTCTTAGGACACAAAGTTACTTCGAAGGGCATTTCTCCTCTCGAAAATAAAGTATCTGTCATAAGGTCTTTCCCACAACCGCAAACTCAAAAGCAACTTCGCCGCTTTTTAGGGATGGTAAACTTCTACCATCGCTTCATTCCTCAGTGTGCAAACATTCTTGCACCCATAACCTCTCTTCTTCGCCAATCAAAAAGGGGCAGATCCACTGCAGTTCTGTGGAACCCCGAAGCTACCAACGCTTTTTCACAAGCAAAAGAGGCTATAGCACGAGCTACATGCCTTGTTCACCCTCAACCAGACGCTCCTCTGAACTTAGCCACTGATGCCTCTGACGTTGCCGTGTCAGGAGTGCTCCAGCAGCTTGTTTCAGGCGTTTGGGAACCTCTCGCATTCTTTTCACGCAAGCTCTCACCTTCACAAATGAGGTACAGCACTTTCGGTCGAGAGTTGCTGGCGATATACCTCTCCATCCGTCATTTCAGGTCATTCCTGGAAGGACGTGACTTTAGCATTTTTACGGATCATCGTCCGTTAATATTTGCTCTCCATTCTCAATCAGACTCTCATGCTCCTAATGAGCGAAGATACCTTGATTTTATTCTTCAATTTACTTCAGACATTCGACACATTTCAGGTTCTTTGAATGTTGTGCCGGATGCGCTGTCTCGCATCTCAGCAATTTCTGACCCTGGACACTCTCACATCAACCTTTCAGAGATGGCTAAGGCTCAGTCCACGGATACAGACCTCCAAACTCTTATTAATTCACCCACTTCATTGCAAGTCCGCTCTTTACCAGTTGAACCCAAGTCAGACTTACTAATTTTATGTGACGTCTCGACTGAGCATATTCGACCGTTGGTCCCACAAGGGCTGCGAAGAGCTGTTTTTGCTAAACTCCATTCCCTTTCTCACCCGGGAATTAAGGCCACCCAAAAATTAATTGCAGCTAGGTTTGTATGGCCAAGTATGCACAAAGATATCCGCAATTGGACTCGATCTTGCCTTCAATGTCAGCGTGCCAAAGTTCACCGACACACAAAGTCAGAAATTGGTACCTTTCCTTTGCCAAAGGCTCGTTTTGAGGCCATACACCTAGACATAGTCGGCCCCCTCTATTCTTCTCGAGGTTATACCTATCTTCTCACTGTCATTGATAGGTTCACAAGATGGCCAGAAGCTGTTCCTTTGACTTCTTGTACTGCTTCTGCAGTAGCTCACGCCTTTGTTTCATGTTGGGTTTCCCGTTTTGGAATACCTGCAACCATTTGCACAGACAGAGGTGCCCAGTTTGAATCGGCCTTATGGAAGGAACTCATGCTCCTTCTTGGGACTGAGCGCATCAGAACAACAAGCTATCACCCGCAATCCAATGGGGTGATAGAACGCTTCCATCGTCAACTTAAAAGTTCCTTGCGAGCCACTGATCCATCTACTACATGGGTGGACAGGCTACCCCTAATCCTACTCGGAATTCGTACTGCTCTGAAGACTGATCTTGCATGCTCTGCAGCAGAATTAGTTTACGGTACCACACTCCGGTTACCCGGAGAATTTTTCACACCTACACCCATTAACCCCGCATGTGATCCTGCTTCGTATGTTAAGACATTACGCTCTGTTATGAAGCAAATTCGTCCCACAGCACCTAGAACTTCCACTTCACAAACTACCTTCGTTTCCCCTGATTTACAAACTTGCACACATGTTTTCTTGAGACATGATGCTCACCGCTACCCTCTTCACTGCCCCTATGATGGTCCCTTCCTTGTGCTAGACCGTAAACCCAAAACTTTCATCATTGACAAGGTGGGCAAGCGTGAAACTGTTTCTGTGGACCGCTTGAAACCAGCATACCTTGATTTTTCTCCAACAAAAGATCCTATCCTCCCTCAATCTTCTGTACCTCCACCCCAAATACAGGTACAGCAACCTATCCCTCCTCAATCTTCTGTACCTTCATCTCATATACAGGTACAGCAATCTACCCTTCCTAAATCCTATGTACCACCACCTCATCCGAGGGTACAACAATCTATCATCCCTCTTCCAATTCTCCTTCATTATCGCAACCAACTGTCTTTGAACCAGCCAGTGGCTCCATCGCACAGGCACCAAGAATCCCCTTCCCCCAATGTCCCTACTGCACCTGTAGCACCATCCATGCCTTCAGAACCAGTGCTGCAGGATATTGCCATCCAAAAGCAAACAACGACTCGTTCTGGAAGAGTCATTCGTAAGCCAGTGCGTTTTGACATTTAAGTGTTTTTTTTACCCCTGACAACCATGTTTTTGGGGGGCAGTACTTGTAGTGCCTTGCACCACAAGAGTATTCTTTATTAGTGAAAACTGCCACAAATTGGCATGAGTGAAATATTTAAATATAAATAAATAAATAAATACAAGTTAAATATGTCCAGTGATCAAATTTAATTCTTAAGAATTCAGTGTGGTGTGACTAGACATGAATGGGCTTTTAAGGATTATTTTGGCTGGTTGGTAAAATTGTTAAGTAAAAACAAACTTGTGTGCAACGACAACACAAAGGACGCCAAAAAAAACCATTATTATTCGAAAGCACCCCGCCAGCAAGCAAAGTTCCTTTTGTGGTATGTTTTGTGTATATAATATTTATTCTTTACTATTTCATATCTGTATGCAATACCGCATACTGCAGATACTAACGCCTTATACCATTTGCAATTAGTACTAAGATTCATACTACGAATAGGAATGTAAGATTCAAATAATAAATTACTTAGGCTAAGTTAGGTCTAGGCTAAAGCCAAATTGTAACTAGCCTAACTGAGGCCTACCATAGTCTTTGTTTTAGATTAACCTCAGCTCAATATGTTGAAGAGGCAAAGGCCTGCCTATTAAATTTTCTTAGTATATTTTACTTTATAAGCCTATTATGTTTCATGTTATTTTCTTAGCAGATGGCCTACTAATCATTTGTAGCCTACATATTTCCTTTAGTCTTCCCATTCAACTTAACACAATCCCATAACCAGAATTAACTGTAATTTATCATCCACAGGTTACTGGGGCCTATATAACCTATATGTATTTTAATTATTAATTATTGCCATTTTTATTATTCTTTTTCTCTGAAATATCACTTACAGTATTCTTGTCTATCTCTTTGCAGACAAGGTTGTCATTGTGGCTATTATCCTTGTTATTATTATCTTTTAGTTATTATTATTATTGTTACTATTATTATTACTATTGTTATTACTATATTATTAGTTTATTATTAGTATAATTATTATTTGTATCATTTGTATTATTGCATATTCCTTATTACAATCAGTATTAATTTGCAGACTGTTATATATTAGCCAAACGGGCCATTATTTAATCTCGCCATTATAAGTCCATCAAAGTTGTTACGGGTAAAAATCCCCTTTGCATATACTCATTAATTGTTGTCAATAAAATATAAAAATTCATATTGATTTAATAATCAGTCCTTCCCTTCTTTTATTAAAATTAACTTTGCGCCGCAGTGCCGGATGCCAATCTAGTACTTGGGCGCTGGTGACCCTGGCATATAGTTAATTATCTACGTAAACTTGTAAAGGTCTAAATAAATAAAACTGGACTCTTACAATGTATATAAGGGGTTCCAAAAAACCTTAACCCCCCATTTTCAGCTTACATGTTTACTTATATCGAGATAGTTTTTAGTGATTATAAAAATATATAAAATTCTTTATTTATTGCAAGTATTAAAATTATTCTAGCTGATAAAGTGATAATATAATGGCTTCTCAATTAATTGGAGATTCGGAGAGGCAACGTGTGATAGATCGCATACGAGCAATAACATTTCGGAAAGCTCGTGATGCTGGAGCCACCTTTATAACACGTTCATGGGTTGCCAAAAAGTTGCGAAGAAGTGAGGACTTCGTCAAAAGAAATTGGAATAAAACTTTGGATGAATGTGAAATGGATACAACCAAATCTGGGCGCCCAAATTTGCCACTCTCTCAGGAAACAAAGGACATCATTGAAAGCGGTACGTGTAAGCGGAAAAACAGCTGTGCTAAACTTTCTAGAGAGATCGAAGTGTTGAGAGAAAAGATCGTTAGTGGTGAGATCATTCGACTGTACCGTCATAGGCAAGGTTTAAAGCCTTGGCATGAACTTCCAAAGCCAAGAAAAACTCAACTTAACATCGATGACAGAATGTGGTTTGCCCATTATCTTGAAGATTGGGATGTGGATGATGTCATGCATTTAGCTGTCTCCGATGAATTTTTTGTTTACGTAACACGTCGGCCTAACTACCAAAATGATCGAGTGTGGGCCACAACACCAGATGAAATCGATGATAATGAACATTATCGCGAATTATTAAAAAGTCCAGACTGTGTTGGTGTGTTTGTTTTGTTCACTGCAAAGAAGCTTATGTGGGTGCTGAAGCCAAATGGTCAGAGTTGGGATGGACAGTATTTTCGTGATATTATTCTATCCCAGCATGTCATTCCTTTTCTAAGAAACCCAAACAATGTTATGGATGTCGATCAGGTCACACTTCTGCACGATAAAGCCCCCTGCTTTAAGACATTAGCCACTCAACAGTTGTTGCGGAACCATGAGATCGATTTCTTTGGAAATGAAGAATGGCCAGGAAATTCTCCTGACCTGAACGTCTGTCTGTGAACACATTGGATCAGTTATAAAGGACAAGGTTGAATGTCTCTTGTTTCAAGAACCTGCAGCAAATCGATTTTCGAAGGATACAATGACGCAACACATTGAAACTGTTTTAGCAAATTTGCGTAACGATCAAGATCTATTCACGTCACTTTTGGCAAGCTACCCAAAGCGAATTCAGGCTGTTTTGGAAGTCAATGGCAGGAACACCAAGTTTCAATTGTTTCTCACTAAATGTAGGATTAAATTCTCTTTTGTAAGGTATGTTTAGTTTTACTGTACCTCTAATGGTTTAGGCCATGGGCGGGGGGGGGGGGCTAAGGTTTATTGGAGCCCCGTACATACTCGTATGGTATATAAACCTTTGTTTTAGTTACACGCCACCCACCCCTTTGACCAAATCCTGGTACGCCCCTGGTACTTGGTATGGCAAAACTATACATGCCTGTCATACACTTTATATTACAGTTCACAACAAGGCCTAATTCAAACCCAGGTTTAAACAGCCTACAATATGGTGACGTATATGGTACCTTTATTTCATAATTAAATACAAATTATTAATTTATTGTATTAAATAACTACAAAATTGTTTCGGATTGGTGACAAAACCTATTGGAAATGGGAAACATTGCCATACGTAGAACCAAATATGTAGGCATTGGGCCTACGTAACAAGAAGAAAAACTATTTTTTCGTATAAAAATTTTCCATCACTGACTCATGCAAATTACTTCGAGAAGAGAAATAATGAAAATACAAAAATTAGACATCTGAGGATTTTCTGTTTGCAAAGTAAGCGAATTTAAGACAAAAGATGTAGCTCATCTCAGAGCTGCCTAGTTACGAGCGTTGCTGTAGGCAAGGAAAATGTGTTTAAGCTTCCTACAAGTTCTGAGTGAAACTCTAATAAAATTTAGACATAGTGAATTGCCTGTATTAATTAGAGTGAATAAACTCCTTGCGTAACCCTATTGCCTACATCGAGAGTGAGGCGCGATAGGCAACCGCACGGCCTACATACAACCAGAAGCAAGATCCGATGAAATAAGAAGGTATGGTCGTTTCCTTTTATACCGAAGGCAAATAAATTTAATAATTTAACCAAAAACGTTAACGTTAACAAAAAAACGTAGGGTCTTTGCTGTCGACTATAGCATTAAATCTGCCGGAAGTTTTCACCCGATTGCCAGGCTGATAGCAATAAACCCATAACCCTATATAGTTTTTTCCTCTGGGAGCCCGTATATATGGGGACCCGACCCCTCTAAAATTTACATTAACAGAGGCTAGGGTTAGCTAGTTGGCTCTATCTTTACCTTATTGTACCCCAGGGGCGTACACAGCATTCCTTAAAGGGAGGAGGCACACACACGCGCACACACACACACACAATATATATATATTATATATATATATATATATATATATGGTGTTGTGGTTAGCGTTGCTGACTACGAATTTATCGGCCCCGGGGTCGAGACTCGGTGACGGCAACCGGCGCGCAACAAAACCCAGCTGTTCATCCTTCCACACAATAAAGAAAGTGGTTGGTAGATAAATAGGGACCCTGGGTGGCCTAGTGGTTAAGACGCTGGGCTGCTGGTGGGGCGTGGCTCGGATTCCACGTTAAACTGTAGCTCTAAGGGAGTGAAAAGCTTGACCTTCGTCAGAATGAACAATTCGGGCGGAAGCTAACCAAAGGTTATATATATATATATATATATATATACCCTTTAACTTTCAAAGGTTCCGTGCGATGATTCCTCATTTCACGAAGGTCAAGCTTCTCGCCCCTCTTCTCTACAAGATATATATATATAGGGTGAACCAAATGTAGGTGGACAGTAAATGATAACGTTTATTTTGAGAATACATATTAAATTTTTTTGTATACTATAATACAAAATAAAATTTAAATAAATTTAGTTATAATATTTATATAATATAACACAAACACCATAGTTATAATGAACACCATAGTTATAATATAATATAACACAAACCGTATTCAACCTACTGTCCACCTACTTTTGGTTCACCGTGTATATATATATATATATATATATATATATATATATATATGTGTGTGTGTGTGTGTGTGTGTGTGTGTGCGTGTGTGTGTGTGTGTGAGCTCAAAATTGATGATGACTGATTTGGAATCAAAATGAATTACATCTTGGAAGGCTTCAGTTGTATTTTATTTCCAATTTATGGGCAAAGAATTAAATTTGCACAAATTAATCGTACGTATAAAGACATATATATAGATACCAATTAATAATGGCCAATTATGTAGCCAGTTTAATGCGTAAATTGGTACTATAAGGAATGATGATAATTACGATTAATTGATAATGTTATGAGTGATTGTTATTAATAAATGCTGAGGCCGAGGTCATCAGATCTTTTCGATCAAAGAATGTTATTAACAGAGATGGGCAGTATTTAAATACATATATATTTAAATACGTATTTAAATACATTTGTAATGTAATACTTGTATTTATAAATACTTTTTTCGGTGTGTATTTAAATGCATATTTAAATACTTTGAAAGAGTATTTGTTATTTGAAAATACATATTTTTAAATATATTTCGCAAAATACATTTCTTAGCCTCAACTGTCAGATAAACAATTTGCGCCCTGAAACAAAATACAAAATCTTTCTAATCATCTAAGCCAGTGCTTCTCAACCTTTTCCGGTATCATTCACCATAAATATTTTTATTCATAACTCATTCACCCCACTTTGAATGCAATGGAAAGGTAAAGTTTCTAATTCACAGTGTACTTTATTTATTTATTATGACTTGAATTATAAGTATCATATTACAATTACATAATTACAGCTACAGTAAATAATGTCTAAAATCTAAATTCATATATGACACAACTGTATGCACATTCTTCTTTACCAATTACAGCTGTACAGCTAGTGACTTTCCTGCTCTTGAATTTGGTTGGCAATTGCACCATAGTCAGAAGTGATGGAGGTTTCAAGAGCTCCCCGCATCAGAGGATCAACATGAAGGAGAACATTCCGCTTCTTAAATTTGATCTTCACCAATGATGAGAATCTTTGTTCTGAAAGATATGTAGTGGCCATGCGAACAAGAATGACCAAGGCTTTCTCTGAGAGGGATCGGTACTCAGGAAAATCTAGGAGAGATACCCAGCAAGTCCAGAAGTAACTCCATGTTGTTTCCCAGATGAACTGTTTTCATATGCTCCGACACAAATGGATTCACTATCCACATCTTTTTCTTCAGTTATGCAGCCTCATCTACTGAGAAATATTCCTCCAGGTTCTCCTTCAAGAGCTTGAGATGAAAGAGAACGAGATCTTTCACCCTTTCTTCCAAATTGGGAGCCTTATCTTCCCACTGACTGTGCTTCATGAAGTCGTCGAGCTGAACAAAGTGAGAAAAGTCCTTCTCTTGGGAATGGTTTTTCCAAAGATTAAGTTTTAATTTGAAACCCTCGACTTTAATGATGACATCAAATATGTCTCCTCCTTTTCCTTGGATGAACAGATTCAGTTTTGTTGAGGTGCTCAAAAACTGAAGCCATGTAATGCAGTCTTGCCAGCCAGTAGAGATCCTGTAATTTCGATGCCTTCTCCTTGTCCTCTTTGAAGAATTCAGTCAATTCTTCCTTTAGGCTCAGGATCCGAGAGAGCACTTTTCCTCTCGAAAGCCATCGGACTTCAGCATGGAAAATAAGTTGCATATATATATATATATATATATAATATATATAATATATATATATATATATTCTGCACTCATGTCCAAACAGAGTTCAGGAAACAGGCGTGATTTTTTAGCATTTGCACGTACAGCATTTACGATTCACACAACATCCTTAAGAACTTTTTCCAGATCATTTTTCTCAGCCTGTTTTGCTTTCGGTACAGACACAGCCTGTTCGAAGCCAATACTTGTCTGTGAATGAAACAGTGGGTTGAAACTCAGTTGGGTGATACGTTCTTGATTCTAGTGACTGCTCCCTGCAAAGATCCAAGCATGCGGCAGCTCCATCAGTAGTCACAGCTACACATTTGGTCCAGTCCAGGTCTGCCTCTTGTATGAATTCATTCAGCTTTGTAAATATTGCATATCCAGTGGTGTGAACGCCTACTGGCAAGCAGAAAAGATTGCGAAAAATGCTCTGTATGAATTGGTCCACAATTAACCCACCCCTTATATCTCCAGTCTAACTATAGAGTAGATCAAGTCTAGCCTAGAGGGGTCAGCCTAGAGATTCCGGAAATGGTCCAGAGCGGGCAGATAAATTGAGGTCCACAGTAGGATTCCTCACCAAATTAGGTTAGGGCAATCTACCTTCACCTTTGTTAAGCTATGAGTTGATGCTGGGTCTTAGGCCACAATGTAGGCCTAATTTGTCTGACCCAGCTTAATTTAATGTGATTAATTTGCTGGGTTAAAAACACAATTAGTCACTTACTGCTAGTTATTAGAGAGTCTCTTTTCTCCTTCCTGTTTAATTGTCGAGAGCGTACTTGCTGGTGGGGATCTTTTTCGTTGTCTGTTTTCGTCCCTTCTCTCGTTCCGTCCTTTCGCCCTGTTCCTCGTTTTCGTTCTCCTTTGTTCTCCTCTTCGCGGGGCTTTTTCCACCAGCGTGGTCTTGGTTTTTTCCTCGGTTGGTTGAGCGGTAATGTATATCTATTACCGAGCACGCTCTTGTCACACAGTATGTAAATACTAGTGTGGAGAATAACTCTGGTGAGCAACCAATTGGTTTCATCCACCCAGTTATTGACATAAAGGGAATTTAATAATTGTTAGATTAACTACCTACCTACTCAGTGAACCATTTTCGTTACCTCCCAACTACCCACTCATCAGTTTTCCATATACTGGGGGCCCCGGGAGATAAAAAATTTGGTGTCATTGTCACCAATTTTTATGTCTGAGTGTAGACTAGCTAACTATTTGACTGTAAATGCCTGTTAATCTGATTAACAGTGCCTATCCTCACCTTCTCATGGAGAAGGTGTAGCATTTAATTAGAAGAGAAAATATACATCCATAAGATGAAACTGTCTATGGTCTTTACCATAAGAAAAGAAAAAATGAAAGTTAGAAGATAAAATTACAATTCCCCAGCATCTATTTTTTGTTGTAAAAATAGTCGCGCCTTTAATGCTGTTTGTCGCTGAGGTCTTGTGTCTGTCAATGTTGTAGTAGGATGCGTTACCACTCCTACTGTCAAAGGAATAGTTACTGGAAGTTCAGTGTCTCCAGTTGTTACTGTCAGTGGAGAAGGTTCTCCAAAGTCCATTGTTTTGGGTCCAGACTCTAAAGGGTACAAAGAGAAATGTCTCTTGTTGTGTCACCCGTTGAAGTCCTTAATTTGACCACTCTTGTTACCCCGTCTGCCCCTGGTCTGAGTTCTGAAACTCTAGCCAGAGGCCAGTATTGTCTTGGAGTACTGTCATGTATGAGAACAAGGTCCCCTACCTTAATTGTGTCAGACCAATCCTTCTTAGTCATTTGTTTATGTCTCTCCCTTAGACCCATCAAGTACTCAGTTTTCCACTGTTTAATGAAATGAGCTTTAACTCTAGTTAAATGTTGTAACTTAGTCTGGAGCTCATCATGTCGTTGAGTCCAGTTTGGGTCTTCTGAAGAGTCTATATTGTAGTCCGGCAGGAGACTAACTTGTTCTCCCCGAATCAAATGATTTGGAGTTAATGGTTCCGGGTCATTAATGTTGTCACTCACATAAGTGAGTGGTCTATTGTTAATGATGTTCTCAATCTCAGCCAGGAGAGTGAGCAACCCAAATAAGTGTATCTGTTTTTTGCCAATTGCTTTCTTCAAGCAATTCTTTACTGTTTGTATATTCCTCTCCCAGATAGAACCATACCAAGGAGAGGCAACCGGAATATACTTCCACTTTATGTTTGAATTTTGTATATATAATTGTGTGATTTCATCGCTTAACAAGTCGTGGATGACTTGTTCACTAGCCTTGAAATATGTAGCATTGTCAGTCCAAACTGTCTTTGGTACTGAATGTCGTGCACAGAATCTCTTAAAGACAGCAACAAAAGATTCTGCTGTAAGGTCCTCCACAACATCCAAATAAACAGCTCGTGAGGCAGCACATGTAAACAGTACAATGTACAATTTTTGTTCAGTGTCACCCACCCCTACAGTCAATGCTCCTGTATAGTCAATGCCTACAGTCTCAAAGGGTCTGTTGAGAGTAACTCTCTCCTCTGGCAAAGCAGGAGGATTTGGTTTCCTATAGGGCCTAGCATGAATACGCCTACATGTGACACACTCACTCAGGACTGTTTTAACAGTGATCCTTCCCTTGGGTATCCAATAAGTTTTCTTAATGTAGTTAGTGTCTGTGGTACCCCCATATGATATACATCATTGTGTGTTTTTCTGATGATTAATGTTGTCAAATAGCTAAATCTAGGTAAAAGGATTGGATGTTTGCTTTTGTATGACAGTTTTGATTTGTCTAATCTCCCTTTACACCTTAGAAGGCCTTCCTCATCTCTGAACAAGTTTAGATCCAAACTACTGATGGTACAGGTTCTTTTGTTTGTTTCCCATTAGTTAAGAATTCTAACTCTTTATTGTACTCTTTTTGTTGTGCATGGCCTATCCAGTATTTGGTTGCAACTTCTGTATAATTATGATTATTTTTATTTAGCTGTTTGTTAATTGTAGTTAAACAGTTGTGAGCAAACCTCAAACAGTAGGCTGTAACCCTGACAAGTTTGTTGAAATCAGAATAAATTTCATAATTAGTGATTGGTTCAACCTTTTCATTTGAAAAGATTAAATTTAATGTCAAGTTAACTTGTTCCACAGGCCATTGGTCTGTATCACAGAGCCACTTAGGTCCCATAAACCAAGTTTTGTTTGACTTCAACAACTTGTAGGATAAACCTCTGGTCAGAAAGTCTGCTGGATTTTGTTTAGTTGGAACATAGTGAAAGTTTACTTGTAGGCTTTCATTAGCTTCAGCTATTTCTTTTAGCCTATTTCTTACAAAGATATTCTTACTATTAATGCTATCATTCCGTATCCAGGCAAGACAAATCTGACTGTCAAGCCAGATGTGGATATGAGTTATGTTCACATCATGGTAAGCATCCTTAAGCAATGAAATGGTTTTAATGGCTAATGCAGCAGCCAATAGTTCCAATTGAGGTATGGTTCGGGTAGGTTTGAGAGGTGCAACTTTCCCTTTTGCATAAATTAGATGACTTTCTGTAGGGCTTACAAGATACGCACAGCACCCATAAGCTTGTGTGCTTGCATCAGCAAACACATGAAGTCTCTGGGGCTTATCCCTAAACCCACAGCACCTTTGAATTTTAATGTTCTGCACTTTTGTTAAATCAGCAGCTAACTTCTTCCAAGATTTTTTATTTTCATTTGTTATTGGATCATCCCACCCAACATTTGTCCTCCAAATTTCTTGGAGGAGAATCTTTGATTTTATTGTTGAAGGCAGGAATAGACCCATAGGATCAAAAATTTTGGAAGCCTCTGATAATATTTGTCTTTTAGTATTTGCTTCCTCATCAAGTTTAAAACCTTTAGTACAGATTGAATCATGACTGTTAGAAGTTGCATCCAAATACCAGTTCATACCTAAAGTTTTAACTCTGTCTGATGGCTCAGTAAGACCATTATTATCCTTTAAAATCTTTTTGTTTAAATCCTCATCATTTGAAATCCACTCTCTAAGTTCAAAGTTACCTTGTTGCATAATGTTTTGGGAGTGTTCATAGACTTCAGATAATTCAGATTTTGTTGTTGTTGAGCCTATTAGATTGTCTACGTAAAAATGTTCCTTAAGGAAGTTCAATGTTAAAGAGTTATTAAACTGGTTCAAATGATGTCAAATTGTCAATGCTAATAGGCTAGGTGAGCAATTGGCTCCAAACAACACAACATTAAATCTATAGGTTGTGAACCCTTTATTCAAATCAAATGGATCCTTGAACCATAAGAACCTAAGTTGGTTCTTATCATATTCATTTTTAAGATTTATTCTCAAAAATGCTTTGAAATGTCACTTTGTACGGCATATTTATCTAACCTGAACCTCAGTAAGATCTTCACAAGGTCAGAAATGAGATTAGGACCCTCAATCAGGCAATCATTCAAACTGTGTTTATCACTGTCTTTGAGGCTACAGTTATATACTACTCTGAGTTTTGTTGTTGGGGCATCTTGTCGATAGACCCCCCTGTGGGTTAAATAATGACAACCATCTTTTTTAAAAGGGTTATTTGTTACTTCTTCAATGAAGCCTTTCTGTAGCTGTTCTTTGAAGACATCATTATATGTTTTTATTATTATCTTGTTTGAGTTTTTTCATTACTTTATATAAATGTCCTTTAGCTACTTTGAGATTATCTCTTAAAGTTGGACAATTTATTTTCCAAGGTAACTCAATAAAATAACTATTGTCTTTGCACTGAATGGTGTCTTCAAATCTTTCTACCATTAACTGATCTTCTGAAGTTTGATTTGTGTCATGTATACCCACAGATTCTAGCAACCATAAAGTTTGAATTGCCTCATCCAAAGTTTCATTTGATAATGATGAATTAATGTTCTCAGTTGAGATAATATTATTCAAAGTGTTGCTATTCTTACAGGTGTTATGTAGGACTGAGTTGAGCACATAGTATTTGTTGGTCATGAACTATTTTGGTTTAGGTCTAGGTTGTATTTGGATAGATCACCCAAAGGGGCTATCCCTGATGGAGTCTGAATAGCTATACCATTACCTATCTCTACTATGCCCTTATGAATAAGATTAATATAATCTGCCCCTATTAACATTTCAATGTTAGCTACTGTGTTGTTTGTGATATGTCTATCAGCTATTTTGTAGTGTTTTCCCAAATGATTTATGGTTTGTTCTAGTTTGGGTATAACCAGTTTGTTTTGTCCTACTTTAGAAATAATAACTGCTTCAATTTTCTCTAATTTACTTTCTAAATGTAGTTCCAGGTCAATTGTCTTATAGCTATTTTTGTCCGAGTTATCCTTAACAAAGGATGCAATATTGAGGTTTTGTTCATTCGGGTTTGGTGTCAAACCCAATTTATTAACTACATTTTGCGAAACAAATGTTTGTTGAGAACAACAGTCTATGAGACATCTCACTGGAGTGGTGCTACCCTCACTATTCACTAAGTCCAAAGTAATAGTTGGTAAAAGAATCTCAGTGTTTTTTGTTACGTTGTTTGAACAAACAGAATGTCCCATGAAAGTGGCATTTTCTTGATTACCTTTGTTTGGGGGAGGTATCTTTTGAGTTTGAGTACTATTGTTTGGACACTTTGGTGAATCACACATTGATGAGACATGTCGTAAACTTTTACAAAACTTACACTTGAATCTTAACCTAGATTTACAGTCTTTCTTATAATGTCCCTGGCCAGTACACTTTTTATATAGGTTCAACTGTTCACATCTTTTAGCTCTTTGGATAAAGTCTGAATATTTATCACACCCAGTACTACTGTGTTCATTACTTGCACAAAATTTGCAATGTAGTGTGTAAGTTGAGGCAGCAGTTACATTAAAGTTCTGTGATGTAGGTGTTCGTGTATTACAGTTGGTCACATTTGATTCTACACTATAAAGTTTTGTCTGTTTGGCTGTAGCTAGTTGGTCTCTGGGAACAGTCTTTGGTTTATCCATAGTCTGGGTCTTATTTTGTGTTGGAATATTTCTCAATTTGTAATTAGTTAGGATATTGGGAAAGTGTTTTCTTATACTTTCTAGATTAGGATAATTTTCTCCCGTCTTTAGAATTAAAATATCTTTAACCCTCAAAGGAAGGCACCTAAGAACTATGCCTTGTATAATCCAAGATGAAGCTTTAATATCTCATTGCTAACCAGTTGTCCTATAATAGCTTCTAATTTTGTATAAAAATTTTCCATATCACTATGGTTATCTTTTATGGGTGCAAAATCAAAAATTTGTTGAGATAATTCATATACAATCTCATCTTTATTAATGTAATTACGTTTTAAGAGATCAATAGCTACTTCATATGAATTCCCTACGGCTGGTAAATAGGCTATCAGGTTATAGGCTGGGCCTTTAAGGAAACTAGTTAAGTAGCTAAACTTTTCAACAGTTGAAATATAAGGTTTATTACCTATTAAACTCTCAAATTTGTCAATGAAAGATGGGAATTGTACCGTGTCCCCTTCAAATGTTGGTACTAGCAAAATGGGTAACTGAGCCCTCAATTCTTGTGACTCAGGATTTAGCATGCCACTTAAATTTTGTTGAAGGTTAGCTCTACTTTGATTAAAATCAGAATTAGGTTTATTTGGTGTTAAGTCAGTCAAACGAGACCGTAGTCTCCTTATTTGCTGTTCAATTGAGATTACCTGATCATCATTATCAGCGTAAAGGTCTATCAATTGTTCTTCAGCCATTTCGGATTCAACTAACTCTGAAATACTCTCATTAATGGCTATTATTTCCTTCTTTTTAGTTTCCAATTTAAGAATTACACACTCCAAAACTTCCTTACCTGGTTGTGTAATATTGTTAAAAGTGTTCACAGCCTTTGTAACAGCTCCCAACTTTGCCCCCCTTTTCTTTTTTAACTTTTTCAATTCCGCACTGTCCATGTCTAAGTCAAAATTGTTTAACTGGGGATCGTAATGAAATAGAGGACAAGAAGAAATTACCAGAGAAGAGAGAGCACAGACAAAACAGTCAAGTTTAAATTTGGTTTAATCCCCACCAAGTACTTATGTGTCACTCAGGTCTAAGCTTATAAGAGAATGAGACTCCTTAAATGTAAATGTTTCCTAGTTAGGCCCTAGGTTGTAGACCTAATTAGGCTTAGGCTAGACCATTTAGCCTAATTCTGCAATTTTTGTTAAGTAAGGTTAAGGTTTGTAAATTCCCCACACACGGACCACCAATGCGAAAAATGCTCTGTATGAATTGGTCCACAATTAACCCACCCCTTATATCTCCAGTCTAACTATAGAGTAGATCAAGTCTAGCCTAGAGGGGTCAGCCTAGAGATTCCGGAAATGGTCCAGAGCGGGCAGATAAATTGAGGTCCACAGTAGGATTCCTCACCAAATTAGGTTAGGGCAATCTACCTTCACCTTTGTTAAGCTATGAGTTGATGCTGGGTCTTAGGCCACAATGTAGGCCTAATTTGTCTGACCCAGCTTAATTTAATGTGATTAATTTGCTGGGTTAAAAACACAATTAGTCACTTACTACTAGTTATTAGAGAGTCTCTTTTCTCCTTCCTGTTTAATTGTCGAGAGCGTACTTGCTGGTGGGGATCTTTTTCGTTGTCTGTTTTCGTCCCTTCTCTCGTTCCGTCCTTTCGCCCTGTTCCTCGTTTTCGTTCTCCTTTGTTCTCCTCTTCGCGGGGCTTTTTCCACCAGCGTGGTCTTGGTTTTTTCCTCGGTTGGTTGAGCGGTAATGTATATCTATTACCGAGCACGCTCTTGTCACACAGTATGTAAATACTAGTGTGGAGAATAACTCTGGTGAGCAACCAATTGGTTTCATCCACCCAGTTATTGACATAAAGGGAATTTAATAATTGTTAGATTAACTACCTACCTACTCAGTGAACCATTTTCGTTACCTCCCAACTACCCACTCATCAGTTTTCCATAAGATAGTGCTCTAATATCTTCTTTGCTTGCACATCAGGGAATCTGCAGTACGCAATCAGTTGAGCCTCATTTCTGATGTCAGTTGTCTCATCAAATTGAAGTCCAAAGCAAGCTGCTTCTCTAAGCTTGCCAAGTAACTGATTTTTCAAGTTTTCCGCAACTGATGTACATCTTCTCTTCATCGTACAATTGGATAGGGGAATTCTCTTCACTTTTTCCACTGCTTTCTTTCCACCATGAATATACTCAGCAGCAACTTCCAGACATGGCAAAATCACATTCTCTGCTTCGACAAATGGTTGCTTTTTCTGTAAGAGAATATGAGCAGTCTTGATGGAAGTCATTAATAGAGGCTTCTCTTCCCCTTCCGGATAAACCACTGCTTTCTCCAGTGAGTTCTGTTGCTTCAAGTGGGCAGCTAGTGTTGCTTCAAAAACTTGACTGATTTGTTCTTATGCTGAGGATGTTTAGTGCTTAAGTGAGACAACAACTTCGAAGGAGCAAAACAGGCATTATTGTATCTCACAGGGCAAAACATGCACTGCCCAGAAGGGTAGGGATTCAGCGTTTCATTTTTGGGTAAAAAAAACATACTTCAAGTATTCCTCCTTCCATTTCCGGTACTTTGGTTTCACACCAGACGTTGACTGTGTTTGCTTCCGTTTCGTTCCCATAATTTCGTTACCCCTTGCATTGTCCTCCAGGTTGACATCTTCCGTGAGCTTCCCGACATCATCCAAGGTTTCTGTAACCTCAGTTTCTTCTCTGGTACACGTTCTCTTGAAGTACTTGTACATAGACATTGCCCAAATCATCAATCTGCAAAATAAATGAGCTAAAGTCAGCTTATTGGTAAAATAATACAAAATTAAATATATACATAATAACATCATGACATGCATGCAAAATAAATTAAAATTGGAACAGAATGTCTGAGGGGAAATAATTAACAATACTGTATATAAAATATATAATCTATAATTATATGCAGCAAACCAAATTGAGAAAGAAAGATATAATAAGTATTAACAATCTTAGGACTATTAAACTATTTCCTGAAATAGATAAATCATCCTCAGGTGTTGAAGAACCATATCTTTTCAACTATTTATCAGACAAACTTCAAGAAAAAAAGCCTTTAATTACTGAGCCAATCAAATTTGATAAGTTGAAAATGTTCTAATGAAGAAATATTAATATACTTGCATTCATAACTACACAATATTCGTTCCCCTTACCATTCATCCCACCATTTTCATTCACCTTGCCATTCACCCCACCATTCTCATTCACCCTGATTCTGATTTCATTCACCCTAGGGTGAACCATTCACCAGGTTGAGAAGCACTGATCTAAGCCACCTGATCCAATCGTTACTGGATGGGCCAGTTGGTTGAATGCAGCGTTTTATTACGCAAGGCATATTCCAAAAGTAAGACAGATTGTGGAAGTATTCGAGGGCAACGGGATCCTCGTTTAAAGAGCGAAAGCTGGCATCAAATCAGATGGGTTAGGTTTTCAGCTCTTACAGTTGCAAGAACAGTACTCTTCATTATGTTCTCTTTTAGAAAAAATGGAGCACAGATTTTCCTATCAAAGAAGGATATAATTTTGATGACCAGGAATGCTATATCTCCATCATTATACGTTCTACTAAAAAACTGTTAACCTACCTCAGCATCAGTCGAAAGAAGTTTTTCGATTCTTCGAAAACTCCTAGCCAAAGACAGAAACTTCAAATCCGAAAATGTTAAAAACTATATTACGGTGCTGTATAATGCAGAGGTGGAATAATTGTATTTAAAGATGTTAACTGACTGCATGTGGAGTGTTGTATAATATATTAGTTTTATATATCAATCTATAAATAGATTATACAATTTATCACTAAAATTACACAACAAAAATTACACGAAAATTGCTTTACACTAAGTCAAATTAGACAATTTAATGGTATATATTTATTAGGTCAATAAAGTCAATTTTGGAGGAAAATAAAGTCAATTTTGTTTTTGTTTTTAGGTCAATAAAAAATTGCCCTACTTATGAGTTATGCATATATGTTTATAAAGTCTAATAGATGATAATATCAATAAACTAATGTTACCAAGAGATAGGTTTTAGGAAAAATTCTGGCATGATATAGTTGGATAAGTATTTAAAAATGTATTTGAAATGTATTTAAATACATTTTTGATGTAATGTATTTAGTATTTAAATACATTTTGAAAATAAGTAATGTATTTGGTATTTAAATACTTTTTAAGGAAGTAATGTATTTAATATTTAATTACATTTAAAGTATTTTGTGCCCATCTCTGGTTATTAATTAAGTTATTAATTAGGTTCATTGATAGAATGAGTTTTCTTCCATTATTACACAAAATAAATGATTTATGAATGAAACAGAAACATGTCGTTTACAGTTGCAATAATGTGTACACTTGAAATAATGTTTTCAATATATAATAATGGCTTGACATTTAATACGCGCGAGGTAATGATTAATCTTTATATAAAGTTAGGTGAATGACATCGGGCCAATGGGCCTGCACGAATGGTGTTTACATTGCGATAGTTTGCGTGTCACTGAATGTTTTCGGAGGGAGAGCTCAAACCGCGTCCTGAAGTCCTTGTAACGAAGTCGATGGGTGCTGTCTTGAAAATATTCCCGTTCTGTGACGTTTTCTTAGTCGCTGCTTGTGTGACGTCATCTTGGTCATGTTTGTGTTGACGGAAATATCGCTAATTGTGTTGATGGAATATTGCTAAGATGTTTGCAAACGTCTCTGCCACTTTAGTTGATCACTACATATATAAACGTTCCTAAGCCAGCCAAAATTGATTTTGAGTTTTGCGTTAATAACATGTCCTGGTAACCATGAAATAACTGAAATTCCATATGACATCAAGATTTTTTTGTGGTGAATGTTGCAAAGTTATCGATTTTTGAAAATTTCTTTTTCAAATATCTTTAATGAGAGTAGTAATAATTTTTACAATGGGGGGAGCCTATGCCCCCTATTGTTATAATGTTATGTTATAATGTTTCAGACCAACAAAGACCCTAGGATCCACTCATGGCTGGTCTACCTAACTGTGTTCGTAATCGTGTATTGTGTATGTCCTCCGTGGTGGCGGAGGGGACCTACAATTTTACGTGGGTTCCGAACCACAAGAGCATAAGAAATTTATGTAAAAACTGCCGGTAAATTGGCAACAACCAATTTTTACGAAACTAAATATTTATCAATTTAAAACTAATTAATTATCGATTTAAAACTAAAGATAGAATCTCTCGATCCAGAGGATCAAGTCATAATAGACTACTATCCACAAATATGTACAATCTATATCTATTTATAACGGACATGCAAATATATCAGATCCAAAGAATCCAGTCAATTTCATTACGGTATCCATCAAGTCACGGTCCATATCGATTGCGGACCAAGTCAAATTTACAACCATATACATTACACTTAGGAGGAAAAGTGTAGGTGTGGCTGTAAAGACTGTACAGTAATGTAGAAATGTGTGTGCACCCATTTTGGGTCTCCCATTTAAAGGTGTTTGTGGGGCAAGTGAAGATCATGAGTTTTTCAATACCTCACAGTACTATGGGGGGCACCGCTCGGCAGAGGAATCTCTTTAAATAGGGTGTGTAAGGACAGAGAGTATCCCCTAACCCAAGACGCTGCCTCCCTATATCCCACAACACTTGTGATGAGCTGTGGGATCTATCCCCACAAGCCTTAATTTTACTACCTTAAACTATACCCTTTCTATCAACATATGCGTCTAATCGATTTTTAAACATGTTTATAGACGTGCTACTAATTACTTCTACCGGCAAACTATTCCAGCTATTTACTATTCTATGCGTAAAAAAGTTTTTCGCAACTGCTGTCTCGAACCTTCTACTTGTTAACTTACACCCGTTATTTCTAGTCCTATTATATTGAGATATTTCGAAAAAGCTATCTCTATCTACGTTATCAAACCCATTCATAATTTTGAAAACCTGGATTAGATCACCCCTTAACCTCCTAGTCTCGAGTGTTGTCAATTTTAACTCCTTAAGCCTATCCTCGTACGACTTTGACCTAAGCGCGGAATCATCTTAGTTGCCCGTCTTTGAACTCTCTCAATTTTGTCTATATCTTTGCGCATATACGGATTCCAAAATTGGACCGCGTACTCCAAATGGGGTCTAACTAATGATTTATAAAGTGGAACTATAATATCGCGCGATTTGTACTCAAAATTTCGAGCTATAAAACCTAACACTTTGTTCGCCTTATTGACCGCTGCTGTACTTTGCTTCGCTACTTTTAAATCACCAGTGACTATAACTCCTAAATCTTTTTCCTGCTCTACGCTTGTTAAATCTTTCCCTGACATAATATACGCAAAATTACCGTTACGCGAACCTATGTGCAAAATTTTGCACTTATCAACATTAAATCTCATTTGCCATGTGACTGACCAATCAACGATTTTATTCAGATCTTCCTGAATTTTACCTCTATCTTCGTCATTAATCGCCCTACCACCCAGCTTCATGTCATCCGCAAACTTTGAAACTGTACTGACTAGGCCGACATCTAAGTCGTTAATATATATAAGAAAAAGCAAGGCGCCCAATACAGAACCCTGAGGAACGCCACTCGCTACATTAGCCCAACACGACTCCGCTCCATCAACGACCACCCTCTGTTTCCTGCCTCGCAACCACTCTTCTAGCCAATTTATTACTACACCCCTGATTCCATGAGCCACTGCCGTACCTAACGTAATAACCGGCGAAGGCTAAAGCCGATGGTAACAGTAACCAAGTCTAATTCATTAAATAGGCTTAATTCAAGGTCCTATACAAAAGAGGCCTATTTAGTAGGCCTACGTTACTTGACCTTAATTAATAGACCTAATGTACTCATACACTTAGGCCTACTTTAAACATTACAATTTACAATTTAGACCTACTAGAAGCCTACTTCTAAAAGTAAGCCCTACTTTTTAAACTCAAGGCCTATCCTAACTAAAAACATTTTATAATTTTTTTATTTAACCTATGGTGTAGGTTATAAAACTTATTACAGCAATTGCACGAACTCGAACCTTCACCCACCTATAAGTAAATCTATATTTACAAGACAAAATATAAACTTCCCTTTTAGCTCTTGCCCATATGGTATGGAAAACTGATACGTGTGGGTAGTTGGGAGGTAACGAAAATGGTCCACTGAGTAGGTGGTAGTTAATCTAACAATTATTAAACTCCTTTTATGTCAATAACTGGGTGGATGAAAACAATTGGTTGCTCACCAGAGTTATTCTCCACACTAGTATTTATCTACTGTGTGACAGAGCGTGCTCGGTAGTAGACATACACTGCTGAGCAACCAACAAACAAAAAGGACGCTGGTGGAAAAAGCGGGGAACAAGGGACTTGCATCAAGAATGGCATGGCGAACGAAGGGGCTTGAAAACAGTAAAAGGTCTCCACCAGCAAGTACGCTCTCAAAAATTAAGCAACTAGAAGAAAGACTCCAAGAAGAAATCAGGACTTATCTAATAACACTCAGTAAGTAAACAATTGTATTTCTAAACCCCAGTTTAGTGATAACATATAAACTAGGTCCAGTTAAATTAGGCCTACATTGTGGTCTAAGACCTAGCATCAACTCATAGCTTAACAAGGACAAAGGTAAATTACTCTAACCTAATTTGGTGAGGAATCCTACTGTGGACCTCAATTTACTCTCCCCGCTCTGGACCATTTCCGGAATCTATAGGCTGATCCCTACAAGGCTAGACTTAACCTAGTCTACAGTTTGACTGGAAATATTAGGTGTAGGCTAATTGAGGACCAATTCATACAGGACATTTTTCACATTGGTGACCCGTGTGGGGAATTTACATACTTTAGGCTTTACCTTACTTAACAAAAATTGCAGAATTAGGCTAAATGGTCTAGTCTAAACCTAACCTAATCAGACCTAAAATAACAAGCTTGCCTAATTGGGTCTACAACCTACGGCCTAACTAGGAAACATTTACATTTAAGGGGTCCTATTCTTTTATAAGCTTTGAGCTGAGTGCCACATATAGATTAATCAGAATCAAACTTACTTTTTCTCTCAAGGTTTAGGATACTTATTGGGCTAAATCTTGACATTAATTAAATACTTTGGGGGATTTAATTTAAAACTTGACTGTTTGTCTGATTACTCAATTTATTTGATATCCACATCTGGCTCGACAAGTTAACCTGACATTAAATTTAACCTTTTCAAATGAAAAGGTTGAACCAATCACTAATTATGAAGATTATTCTGACTTCAGCAAGCTTGTCAGAGTCACAGCCTACTGTTTGAGGTTTGCTCACAACTGTTTACAATTAACAAACAGTTAAATAAGAATACTCACAATTATACGAAAGTTGCAACCAAGTACTGGGTAGGGCAGTGATGGCAAACCACTGACCCCCGGGTCAAGTACTGACCCACGAGGCAATTTTCAGTGACCCACGAGCTTTTATTTAAATAAAATATGACTAATTTTTAATATTTTCTGCCTTACAGTTTTAAAATTATTTTATTCTCCCACCGAAATAAACAGCTGATACACATTGAAACGTTTATAAATGTATAGTATACTTTTAAAAACGCGCTAACAATATTTGGTTCATCTTATTCATGTGAACAGTTGTATGGAAAACTGATGAGTGGGTAGTTGGGAGGTAACGAAAATGGTTCACTGAGTAGGTAGGTAGTTAATCTAACAATTAATAAATTCCTTTTATGTCAATAACTGGGTGGATGAAACCAATTGGTTGCTCACCAGAGTTATTCTCCACACTAGTATTTATATACTGTGTGGGAGGAGCGTGCTCGGTAATAAGGATACATTACCGCTCAACCAACCGAGGAATAAACCAAGACAACGCTGGTACGAGAAGCCCCGCGAAGAGGAGAAAAGGGAGAACAAAGGGGGAACGAAAACGAAGAACGGGGCGAGAGGACGTACCAGCAAAGTACGCTCTCGAATGAGACAACCGGAGAAGGGAGAGACTGTAATAACTAAAAGTAAGTGACTAATATGAGTTTTAACACCAAAACAGTTAAGAACATTAAATTAAGCTGGGTCAAACAAGTTAGGCCTACATTGTGACCTAAGACCCAGCATCAACTCATAGCTTAACAAAGGTGAAGGTAGATTGCCCTAACCTAATTCTTGTGAGGAATCCTACTGTGGACCTCAATTTATCTGCCCGCTCTGGACCATTTCCGGAATCTCTAGGCTGACCCCTCTAGGCTAGACTTGATCTACTCTATAGTTAGACTGGAGATATAAGGGGTGGGTTAATTGTGGACCAATTCAAACAGAGCATTTTTCGCATTGGTGGTCCGTGTGTGGGGAATTTACAAACCTTAACCTTACTTAACAAAAATTGCAGAATTAGGCTAAATGGTCTAGCCTAAGCCTAACCTGAGCAAGCCTAATTAGGTCTACAACCTAGGGCCTAACTAGGAAACATTTACATTTAAGGAGTCTCATTCTCTCATAAGCTTAGACCTGAGTGACACACAAGTACTTGGGGGGATTAAACCAAATTTAAACTTGCTGTTTTGTCTGTGCTCTCTCTTCTCTGGTAATTTCTTCTTGTCCCCAATATTTCATTACGATCCCCAGTTAAACAACATTAGTGAACAAGCATTTAAAATGCATACAACTCCAAGCATCCAATCCTTCTTTTAAGGAAGAATCACTCAACAGATTTTTTCAACAGGCACATGCATTCCTTGCAATCTGTGTATATATATGTATATATACACTGTACTCTTTACATGTGCCACAAATACACTCAACCTATCTGAACATAAGCAATGATTGCATGGGTTACTCAAAAGGGTCTTATGGCCTACTTTGGCCATAGCCCAAACACTGAACCTTGGTCTTGTGGCCTACCTTGGCCATGGGCCAAACAATAAGGGTCTTATGGCCTACCTTGGCCATGGGCCAAACAATAAAGGTCTTATGGCCTACCTCAGCCATGGGCCAAAACAATGAGCCTTGGTCTTTTGGCCTACCTTGGCCATGGGCCAAACATTAAATGTCTTATGGCCTACCTTGGCCATGGGCTAAACATTTTCTTATGGCCTACCTTGGCCATAGGGAAAACTATTACAAGTGTCTTATGGCCTACCTTGGCCATAGGGAAAACTATTTGGGTTACTCACTCTCCTGGCTGAGATTGAGAACATCATTAACAATAGACCACTCACTTATGTGAGTGACAACATTAATGACCCAGAACCATTAACTCCAAATCATTTGATTCGGGGAGAACAAGTTAGTCTCCTGCCGGACTACAATATAGACTCTTCAGAAGACCCAAACTGGACTCAACGACATGATGAGCTCCAGACTAAGTTACAACATTTAACTAGAGTTAAAGCTCATTTCATTAAACAGTGGAAAACTGAGTACTTGATGGGTCTAAGGGAGAGACATAAACAAATGACTAAGAAGGATTGGTCTGACACAATTAAGGTAGGGGACCTTGTTCTCATACATGACAGTACTCCAAGACAATACTGGCCTCTGGCTAGAGTTTCAGAACTCAGACCAGGGGCAGACGGGGTAACAAGAGTGGTCAAATTAAGGACTTCAACGGGTGACACAACAAGAGACATTTCTCTTTTGTACCCTTTAGAGTCTGGACCCAAAACAATGGACTTTGGAGAACCTTCTCCACTGACAGTAACAACTGGAGACACTGAACTTCCAGTAACTATTCCTTTGACAGTAGGAGTGGTAACGCATCCTACTACAACATTGACAGAAACAAGACCTCAGCGACAAACAGCATTAAAGGCGCGACTATTTTTACAACAAAAAAGATGCTGGGGAATTGTAATTTTACCATCTAACTTTCATTTTTTCTTTTCTTATGGTAAAGACCATAGACAATTCATCCTATGGATGTATATTTTCTCTTCTAATTAAATGCTACACCTTCTCCATGAGAAGGTGAGGACAGGCACTGTTAATCAGATTAACAGGCATTTACAGTTAAATAGTTAGCTAGTCTACACTCAGACAAAAATTGGTGACAATGACACCAAAATTTTTATCTCCCGGGGCCCCCAGTATATGGAAAACTGATGAGTGGGTAGTTGGGAGGTAACGAAAATGGTTCACTGAGTAGGTAGGTAGTTAATCTAACAATTAATAAATTCCTTTTATGTCAATAACTGGGTGGATGAAACCAATTGGTTGCTCACCAGAGTTATTCTCCACACTAGTATTTATATACTGTGTGGGAGGAGCGTGCTCGGTAATAAGGATACATTACCGCTCAACCAACCGAGGAATAAACCAAGACAACGCTGGTACGAGAAGCCCCGCGAAGAGGAGAAAAGGGAGAACAAAGGGGGAACGAAAACGAAGAACGGGGCGAGAGGACGTACCAGCAAAGTACGCTCTCGAATGAGACAACCGGAGAAGGGAGAGACTGTAATAACTAAAAGTAAGTGACTAATATGAGTTTTAACACCAAACAGTTAAGAATATTAAATTAAGCTGGGTCAAACAAGTTAGGCCTACATTGTGACCTAAGACCCAGCATCAACTCATAGCTTAACAAAGGTGAAGGTAGATTGCCCTAACCTAATTCTTGTGAGGAATCCTACTGTGGACCTCAATTTATCTGCCCGCTCTGGACCATTTCCGGAATCTCTAGGCTGACCCCTCTAGGCTAGACTTGATCTACTCTATAGTTAGACTGGAGATATAAGGGGTGGGTTAATTGTGGACCAATTCAAACAGAGCATTTTTCGCAAGTTGTTTTCCTCCATGAATTTCGTCAAATCCACCACTTGGAATCGCCTTCGCACAGATATGAGTGCTACATGTGTGAGGCTAAAGACAGCTAAATATAAATCTCGGATCAAAACATTAGCAGCTAAAATCCAACAAGTTTCTCACAAAAAAATAGTAAGTAAATAAATTATTGTGACCCAAATTCGTTTTTTTTTAAATCAAAAGTAACAAAAATTACCCGCCAGCAAAAAAGGTTTGCCACCACTGATAGAGCATGCACAACAAAAAGAGTACAATAAAGAGTTAGAATTCTTGACTAATGGAAAACAAACAAAAGAGCCTGTACCATCAGTAGTTGTGGATCTAAACTTGTTCAGAGATGAGGAAGGTCTTCTAAGGTGTAAAGGGAGACTAGATAAATCAAAACTGTCTTACAAAAGCAAACAGCCAATCCTTTTACCTATCAAGAAGAGGCAACTGGAATATACTTCCACTTTATGTTTGAATTTTGTACATATAATTGTGTGACTTCATTGCTTAACAAGTCGTTAATGACCTGTTTACCAGCCTTGAAATATGTAGCGTTGTCAGTCCAAACTGTCTTGGGTACTGAATGTCGTGCACAGAATCTCTTAAAGACAGCAACAAAGGATTCTGCTGTAAGATCCTCCACAACATCCAGATAAACAGCTCGTAAGGCAGCACATGTAAATAGTACAATGTACATTTTTTGTTCAGTGCCAACCACCTCTACAGTCAATGCTCCTGTATAGTCAATGCCTACAGTCTCAAAAGGTCTGTTGAGAGTAACTCTCTCCTCTGGCAAAGCAGGAGGATTTGGTTTCCTATAGGGCCTAGCATGAATACGCCTACATGTGACACACTCATTGAGGACTGTTTTAACAGTGATCCTTCCCTTGGGTATCCAATAAGTTTTTCTTAATGCAGTTAGTATCTGTGTTACTCTCATATGATGTACAGCATTGAGTGTTTGTCTGATGATTAATGTTGTCAGATAGCTAAATCTATGGTTCTATCTGGGAGAGGAATATACAAACAGTAAAGAATTGCTTGAGGAAAGCAATTGGTAAAAAACAGATACACTTGTTTGAGTTGCTCACTCTCCTGGCTGAGATTAAGAACATCATCAACAATAAACCACTCACTTATGTGAGTGACAACATTAATAACCCGGAACCATTAACTCCAAATCATTTGATTCGGGGAGAACAAGTTAGTCTCCTGCCGGACTACAATATAGACTCTTCAGAAGACCCAAACTGGACTCAACAACATGGTGAACTCCCGACTAAGTTACAACACTTAACTAGAGTTAAAGCTCATTTCATTAAACAGTGGAAAACTGAGTACTTGATGGGTCTAAGGATTTTTGTATCTGACTAAATCGTTAGTGCTAAGTTTAATTTGGTGATGCTTCTAAAGTGGTAAAGTAAAGCAGGTGAAGTTGTTTAATTATTATATCAGTTAGGGGCAATGTCTATAGCTTCTAAATTAGTAAGGTTAGCTATTTAAGTAGGTTGTTGTGGGAGGCTGGCACCCAGGGCCGTTTCTAACCATTAGAAGGCCCTAAACACTATACCCATTTGAGGCCCCACCCCTCCATCCAACAACTCACGCCTTACTACATCACCTCAGCACACACATATACAAAAAATGGCTGTGTTAATAAAAAACAATTATGAAACAATTTTAATGAAACATTTATGTCCAAAACAACAAATATGTACTTTCAGAAGACAAACAGAAAAAATACTCTTCATGAAATTCCTGAAAATTAGCTTATACATTACTTAGAATAAATGACACAGAACTATGTATAAAAAATAATGCAATTATCAACTACCAAAGAATTACTAATTCTACGATACAATCGTGTAATAGCTAACAGTTATACAGAACAGTTTGTATCTTCAAAATTTTTGCCTCCTAGATTTTTTCTGGGCGAAATCATCAATAACATCAACATATGAAATCTCCCTGCCAACGTCCTGGTTGATGCTTATGATGCCAAGGCCACTGAGGCGATTCTGCCCCATTGATGATCTGAGGTAGTTCTTGATTAGCTTCATCTTAGAGAAGCTCCTCTCGGCTGACGCTACTGTCACTGGTAGAGTGCAGGCAATTCTTAGTGCAACCCAGAGATTGGGGTACAGTTCCTCCAGTTGCTTCTGATGAATGAAGGAGAGAAGCTCCAATGCAGTCATGTTGTGTGAAGGTAAAGTCGGCAAGTTCTTAATTTCGAGGGCCAGTTCTCTTCCATCAATGTCAGAGTCAGCTCCAGAGCTCAGTATCTTAGAGAGCTTTTCACACTTGCAGGACAAGTCTTCCTTGTTCATTGTGGTGAAGTTTAGGAGAACCCCAAATATGTCCTTCACATCATCTAATGTTTTGAATCTCTCATTTATTGACCCGATGGCACAATCCACCACCACATTGAAAAATTTGACTTCCAGCCTATTTAAGGTTCGTCAGGAGCTTCGTAAGCAAAGTGCTTTTTTGTGGATCTGAGCCTCTTCTCCTTCAGCACAGCCTCCACATTCATTTCCTCACATATGTCCCTAGCTACGACTTGTGCTGCAACAAAACCTCTGTTTCTGTAGCTGGTGAGTGAGTCTTTTGTTTTTGTGAGGAGGTTGGCTGCCACATCAAACTGGTTTGTAGGAGACTGCAGAAGTTTGCTCACATGGTTAACTGCATGAAGAATGTCATACCATACTACTGTGCAAATCTGAAAGCGATAAGACCCTACCTCCTCTGCAAGTGCTTGTGCTTCAGTCCTGGCTATGGCATTTGTGGCATTGTTTCTGACTTCCAACATGGCCTCTCTGATGTTGTGGCTCTGGTATCGCATAGCCTCAATGCTCTTAAGCCGGCTCTCCCACCTGGTTTCACTCCAAGACTTGAGTGTTATGCTCACGTGCTTCTTTAGGATTGCCTATCTCTGTGTAGCTGCTGCAAAAAGGTTGTACAATTTTTGTACGTTGCCAAAGAAGCTGATGGCATCTGTGGAAGCTTTAGCTGCATCAGCCACTACAAGATTCAGAGTGTGAGCCCCACATGGAACATAGAGTGCACGACAGTTCTTCTCTAATAACCTTGCCTGAACACCTTTGTTCTTGCCCTTCATGTTCGCTCCGTTGTCATATGACTGTCCTCTGCAGTCATCAAAGTGAATATTCAGTTCATGTAGTCTCTTCAGAATCAGAACTGATAAACCCAGGCCTATACTTTCTGAAGCCTTAAGAAAGCCCAAGAAGTATTCTTTTATTTCTGGTACTTCACCCATTTTAACAGTTCTGATAATAATCGACATCTGTTCTTGGTGGCTTATGTCTGGAGTGCAGTCTAAAATGAGTGAGTAATATTTAGCTTGTTTTATTTCTGCAACAATGGCATCCAAGATCTTCTAACTAATGGACCCAATTAGCTCATTTTGAATGATGTTTCCTAGGTAACTTGAATGACTATATTGGCCACTTTCGACTCTGCTGATGTGTTGTTTCATCACTGGATCAAATTTGGCAAGCAACTCAACCTCCTTCAAGAAGTTGCCATTGTCTCGATTGTACAATGTAAAGGAAGACCCCCCTGAAAGCAAGGTTTCTCTCTGCCAGTGATTGGATTATACTTACAAGACGTGTGAGAACATTTCGCCAGCGTCTTCGCTCTACCTCCATTAATGACATTTCAGTTTGGTCAATGGTCCTCCCAGTTTTTAGCTGCAGTTCCAGATCCTTCTATGTTGCCATGTTATCTGCATGTTCTGAACTATTTTCATGGCCTTTCAGAAGCGAACCAACGTTTATCCAGTCTGAAAGTCCATCCGTAATTAGTTTGTACGACTTCCTTGAAAACTCCTTGCAGCAGAAGCAATAAAGAGCATCATTCCTTCTAGAGTAAATCAGCCAGCTTCGTTTTATTTTTTCCCCATTAATTAATGTTCTGTACATGTAATGGTGATGAAAGTTTCTACCGTTCTCTCTTTTAGGGAATGTGAAATCTGGACTGATTTGAAATGGTCTTCGAGACACCAGATCTGTCTTCAAGGCATCTGACAGGCAGTGCTGGACTTACCTATAAGCTAAATAAGCTATAGCTTAGGGCCACACACCCTCGGCGGCCTCATTTTTTAAAATATATTTTTATTTTATCATTAGTTTTTATTCTTTAACACTAATTCATCAAAAATTATATATATATATATATATATTATTTTTTCTTTATCATTAACATTAATATAAAAAATAATAATTATAGTAATAATGACATTATTTTAAATTTTTTTACCCGAATTTTTTTAGAGAAGGGCCTCAAATTTCATATAGCTTAGGGCCTCAGCAGGTGAAAGTCCGGCCCTGCTGACAGGACAACTGGCCAGTCATACGGATCAAGCGGTGGAGCAGATCTTGGTTCTTGTTGCTCAGTAGAAATGCCTTTGTGTGGTGTTTGAAGCTGAACAGAAGATGGATCAGTTGTTGGGTCATCAGGCTCTACTTCTACTAGTGTTTGAGGTTGCATGGAGGATGGTCCTGCTGTTGGCTCATGATGCTCATCAGGCTTTGCTGAGGATGGCTTTTCCAAATATTTCAGTAGTGCTCCTGAGAAGAACATAACATTACATATTCTGTTAGATTTTGCTAAAATACTCTTTCTTATCTTGTTTAATAATTGATCTGTGTGAACAGAATTTGAGGTGATGTGATCCATTAAATTTCACATTTCGAAATATTATAAATATTACAGAGACTAGTTTACTCTACACGATTCCTGAGCACTTGCCTAGCTTGATGGTCTACCTAACCTAGTTGCCTGAACTGTAATCATAAGAATATACAAGTGGCACATCTCACCTGAGCTACTGGAAAGCTTCTCCTCCTCTATTTTTTTTTTTTCGTTTTTCAGCTCTTGATGGATAATGTCGTTTCATTTTCCAAGATGCACGAAGTCACATCTAGTTAACCACAACTAATCTGCTAAATAATAATAATCATGATAATAATTATGGAAAAACTATACGCGCTCACAACATAGTATCATATATGGTACCTTTATTTCATAATTAAATATAAATTATTAATTAATTGAATTAAATATCTATACAAAATTGCCTCGAGATTGGTGACATAGCCTATTGGGAATGAAATAATTGCCATACGTACAAAGAACCTGTATGTATGCATCGAGCCTCACATAGCAACAAGAAAACCCAATTTATTGTTTAGTCTATCACAGAGAAGTAGACCAAACAAAACTTTGCCAGATCAGCAAATAATGAAAATACAACGCGAATATAGGAACGGCTCTCGGAGCTGTTTAATGTACAGCGAACGCTTTAAACAGGGAAGATGTGCTTTTGTCTTCCCTAAAGTTCTGAGTGAATTCCTTATAATAAACTTAATACATAAAATAAGGATAGGCCTATACCTACAAGTGTTTATATTGTGACTGCCTATATTAATTACATCAAGTTAACTCATCGCGTAACTCCATCGTGGCGGCCCTACACCGAAAAAGATCGTGACGCCCAACATCGAAGCAAACTAAAATCCAGCAAAAAATAAGGTGGGACAATTTCTTTTCGTTCACATATAGGCATCTAAAATCCCGACGCTAAAATTACCATAAACAATTAAATATAAAGAGGTCCTTTAAAGACCTACATATACATAACTCTCTAATGAAAAAACATAGGGCTTTTGTCGTTTAACTCTCCACTGAAATCTGCTGGAAATTTCCAACGGATGAGGGTATCAGGCAATCAACCCATAGTCCTATATAGTTTTTTCAAATGGTGGCCCGTGTATGGGGAACTGACCCCTCTAAAATTTACACTGACATACACAGTGGCTAGGCTTAGCTCATTAGGCCTAACTCCAATTTCAACCATAACACCCCACTATAGTTTTTTCATATGGTGGCCTATGCAACTGGGAACCGATCCCTTTACCTTTACACTAACCGAAAACAAAGGCTTGTTCATTTAACAGGCATAACTCATTTTAGGTCCTACAAAAATAGGCCCACAACATTAAGTCTATTTAATAGGTCTTACTCTTCAAACTCAAAACAAAGCCTTGTTGATTTAACAGGCTTAACTCATTTAAGGTCCTATAAAATAATAGGCCCAAATATAAGCCTACTTAGTAGGCCCACCTAACTTTACCTCTTAAAGTAGGCCTTACTCTTTACACTCAAGGCCTATCCTAACTAAAAACACTAAATTTATAATTCAACCTGTGGTGTAGGTTATAAAATTTGTTTCAGCAATTTAACTTACTCATAAGACTCATTAACATCACAAAATTCGACTCAGAACTGTAACATCACAAAGACCTAAAGCAATTGCACGAATTCAAACCTACACCCACCTAACACCTATTCGTAACCCCATTCCAAGTCCTATTTGACATATAGGCAGTGATGGGCAGTATCTAGATACATGTATCGCCGATACGTATCGATCGATACTTTTGTATCGGTATCGGTATCGCTTTAGCTACTTGACAAAAGTGTCGATTTATCGGTATCGCTAAGGTCAATTTTCTTAAATGTATCGAAAAAAATAGATACTTCGATACATCGATACATTAATAAGAATTTTTAAATATTTAAATAGATGTTATAATATGACACTACTGAGTTATATTTATGAATATACATAAATAATAATATTATTAAATATTTATTTAATGACAGTACTACTCTACTGGTCACGTCACACAGTACGGCGCAACGTTTAAACACGTTTGTACTTGTGTTATTGAGATTAATTAACCATAATATAGAAACATTGTTAGCTGCAGAGAAGAAGCTAGAGCGTTTGAATTCGGAGGCATTGCGTCATTGTCAGCCACTTCTCAATGCAGTCACAGTAGGGTTCACTAAGCGGTTTGAAGTTTCTGTGCCTTGATGCGTCGCATGAGTGTAAAGCAGCAATACTGGCATCGTCTTCAAATCCTCTGTTCAAGTTAAAGTGGATGACAATAAAAGGCAAATTTAATACTAACATTGTCAAAAAGAGGGTTCAAGAAATGTTGGTTAATGCTGTTAAGAGCCTCAGCGAGCAGACCCCCCAGCAACAACTAAGTGATGCTGCATCTGACGGAAGTGCAGATGATTTCTTCTGTTATGAGTCTGCTTCCACTAATGTCTCTGCAACCCAAGATCCCACTGAGATGGAAGTTTTACAGTATCTGGGTGACGGAAGTCATTCTCTCCAATCTCTGAGGCAGTACCCAGGAATTCTACGGGTCTTCCTGAAGTATAACACACCACTATCATCCTCTGCTCCTGTAGAACGGTTGTTTAGTTTGGCTGGTCACATTCACGCTCCAAAAAGGAATAGACTGTCTGACCAGATGTTTAGCCAGCTGGTATTTTTGAAGGGTAATAGTAATTACTTTTAATTGTTAGTGTAATATTTTCAGTCATTCATGTATCTTACAAAATTAAAACATACTTTCATTAAATAAAGCAATTGTTTTTATTTACATCTATAAAACCCATTAAAATGTCGTTGATTTTACTTACAGTGCGTACAAATTACTAGTATAAACAATAATATCTAATACCTATATATTAAATGAATAATTATAAAAATGTACCGGCGATACATGTATCGGCGATGCATGTATCGGTATCGGTATCGCTTAAGACATCTAGAAAGTATCGGCGTATCGATATCGCCTAAGACGTTCTTCATGTATCGATGTATCGGTATTACTTTAGCGATTTTCATGTATCGATGCCCATCACTGCATATAGGCAGAGCTGGGCAATAAATACATTGAATGTATTTAAATACTAAATACTAAATACATGGGAGAAATGTATTTAAATACTAAATACTAAATACATTTTACGAATGTATTTAGATACTAAATACAAAATACATCAATTGTATTTAAATACATTTGTAAATACATTTTAAATACATACAAATTTTAACATATGCATTCACTAATTCACTAAGCCATGACACACACACGATAAAGAAATCAACCGCTTTCGACTAAGAGTGGCACACAACTGATTGAACTGACACGTTGAAATATGAACCATGCTGTACTACACTGTCGACGCGTCGTACTGTGCTAGTACAGAACGTGTATTAAACCAGTAAAAGTATTAACATTTTTATATTTTGAGTATTTAAATACATTGTATTTAAATACTCATTAAAGTATTTAAATACTATATTTAAATACATGAAAAACAATGTATTTATAAATACAGTTCTAAATACACAAATGTATTTAAATATGTATTTAAATACAAATGTATTTAAATACTGCCCAGCTCTGCATATAGGCACAACCTATTCTAAGTCCTATTTGACATATAGGCATAAAACAGACAAGGCTTGATATAAGGGTCTCAAATGTAACATTTGAGGATCTTTACTCAGCCAAATTGGTTAACCTAACACAAAACCCAAAAATAAAACCCTATAACAAAATACACATTTACACACATACGTACGGTACAGTATATAAATATATACATACGACTCCAAACATCCAATTCTTCTTTTAAGGAAAGAATCACACAACAGATTTCATCAACAGACACATACATTCCTTGCAAACAGATTGGATTCCTTCAAAACCCCAAACCTTCCAGACCTACCTGTAGGATACACAACATTTACTCATTCATAACTACGGGTATTGACTTCATTGGAGTGGTGAATCCAAGTTTTGAAGACCAACTGGATTCGGAGGAATGCAACACACACACACACACACACACTACTCTTTCCATGTGTCTCAAACACAACAACCTGTCTAAACATAACCAAGGATCGGAGAGTAAAAGCTTTTATTGCTGCGCTCTAATTCTGTGCACATAATTTTGTGCCAAAAATTATATGGTTAGACAGTGACACATACAAACAAACTACTCTACTCTAAAGGGTTTTATGGCTACTTTGGCCATAGCCCAAACTACTATTTCAAGGGGTTGATGGCCTACCTTGGCCATAGCCCAACAAATTCATCAAAAGCGCTGATGGCCTACCTTGGCCATTGCCCAACAAATCATCAACGGGCCTTGGCCTACCTTGGCCATCGCCCAACAAATCATCAAAGGGCCTTGGCCTACCTTGGCCATAGCCCAACAAATTCATCAAAAGGGCTGATGGCCTACCTTGGCCATAGCCCAACAAATTCATCAAACGGCTGATGGCCTACCCTTGGCCATAGCCCAACATATTCATCAAGGAGCTGATGGCCTCAATTGGCCATAGCCCAACCTATTCAACAAGGGTCTTGTGGCTTCCCTTGGCCATAGCCCAACCTATTCAACAAGGGTCTTGTGGCCTCCCTTGGCCAGAGACCAAACAACAGGGGACTTGTGGCCTCCCTTGGCCAGAGACCAAACAACAGGGGTCTTGTGGCCTCCCTTGGCCAGAGACCAAACAACAGGGGTCTTGTGGCCTCCCTTGGCCAGAGACCAAACAACACAAAAACAGTACAGGATTCAAAGCCCCAAGCCCTCCAGATCTACCTGTGAAGGAGTAACATTTACTCCACTAAAAATACGGGTATTGACTAGTCTGAAGTGGTAGGAGGTTTGAATACAGTACAAACTCTTTTAACCAAACAACACAGAGACAATCAATACTATGTGGAGCTGCCTTGGAAAACACCTTGTCCAGAAATAATGGACAATTTGAAAGTAGCTAAGGCACATCTGTATAAAAATTACAGAAAATTTAAAAATGACAATCTTTTAGAACAATACAACAACATATTCAAAGAACAAATAGAAAAGGGCTTCATTGAAGAAGTTTCTGATGAACCCTTTAAAAAACGAGGTTGTCATTATTTAACACACAGGGGAGTTTACAGAGAAGACTCATCCACAACTAAACTAAGAGTAGTATACAACTGTAGTTTAAAAGACACAAATTCTGTTAGTTTAAATGATTGTCTCATGGAAGGCCCAAACTTTGTCTCAGATATGGTAAAAATTCTCCTTTGCTTCCGTTTAGACAATTATGCAGTACAAAGTGACATAGAAAAAGCATTCTTCTGTATAAATTTGAAGCTTGAGTATGATAAAAATCATCTCAGGTTTTTGTGGTTTAATGATCCGCATGACTTTAACAAAGGTTTCAAAACCTACAGATTTAAAGTAATTATTTTTGGAGCAAATTGCTCTCCAAGTATTCTTGCTTTAACAATTAAAAACCACCTAAACTTATTTCAAGAGGACTTAACAGTTCAGTTTTTAAAACAAAATTTTTATGTGGATAACCTCGTTGGTTCCACTGTAAATGAAGAGGAATTGCTTGAAATTTACCAAATGTCACAACCCATAATGAAGCAAGGAAATTTTGGATTGAGAGAGTGGGTTTCTAATTCTCCTAAATTAAATGAACAAATAACAAAAGACAACAATGGGAACACTGAACCAAACAACTGCACAAAAACACTTGGAATGCTTTGGTTTTTAAAACAGAATTCCGAACACGATGACACTCTTTGCACAAAGAGTTATAACTTAAATCCAAATGCCAATACAAAAAGACAAGTGCTTTCAGAATCATCCAAAATTTTTGACCCCATTGGATTATATTTACCAGCAACCATAAGATCCAAAATCCTTTTGCAAGACTTATGGAAAAAGAAAATTGATTGGGATGAACCACTTTCAGTGGAAGACCAACTTCATTGGAAAAAATTAGCCGCAGACTTAAACAAAGTTCAAGACATCTACGTACCAAGATGTGCTGGCTACAGATTGAAATCCCAAACACTACACATTTTTACAGATGCCAGCACACAAGCTTACGGGTGTTGTGCCTATTTAACAAGTGAAAATGAAAGTAACTTGGTTTATTCAAAGGCAAAAGTGGCACCCTTAAACCAAAAGAAAACTGTACCACAACTTGAATTATTAGCTGTCTCATTGGGAGTTAAAACAGCAGACTTTCTCTCACAAGTGTATAAAGAAGTTGACATAACAGACATTTACTTATGGACAGACAGTCAAATTTGTCTAACATGGGTGACCAACACAGATACAACTTCTTGCAAAAACATATTTGTGAAGAACAGACTAACATAAATCAAAACTGCAAACACATCCCTTGGTATCAAATTTAGGTATATACAAACAAAACAGAATCCTGCAGACTTTTTGACAAGAGGGCTCTCTTACAAACTGTTGAAAACAAATAAAATCTGGTATGAAGGGCCTGAATGGCTAACATGTGAGGGTCTTTGGCCAGCCAAAGTAGTTAACCTCACAGTCAATTCTACAACAACTGAAAAGATCACTGAGGACAAACCTATATTTGACTATAAACATTATTCAGCTCTCAACAAACTCTTGAGAATTACAGTCTATTGCTGCAAATTTGTCAATAGCTACCTTCTCAAACACTGTCCTCAGAAGGCCTTTTCTAACTTAACAGAAACTGCAACAAAACACTGGCTCAAACAGATACAAGCTTCAGAATTTGACAAGGAGTTGAAGTATCTTAGGTCCAGTAACACATTAAACAAAGGAATTCCTTCACTTGTCATGGATCTAAATCTGTACCTCGATACAGAGGGTCTGATAAGGTGTAAAGGAAGGCTTAACAAGTCAACTTTGACTTACAACTCTAAGCACCCAATTCTTCTTCCGAGGAGGAATCACTTCACAAATCTCATCATCATGGATACCCACAACAAAATACACCACATGGGGGTCCCACAAACCCTGACGGAGCTGAGAAAAACTTACTGGCTACCAAAGGGTAGAACTGAAACAAAGAAAATTTTAAACACATGCATTCCTTGTAAACGTATCCATTCACGACCCTTTAAGACCCCAAGCCCTCCAGACCTACCTGTGGAACGAGTAACATTTACTCGGCCATTTGAAACCACAGGTATTGACTACACTGGAGCGGTAAATGTGAGTTTTAGAGATAAAATGGATTCAAAGGAATACATTTGTGACAATGAAACAGTACAAACTCATTTAATCAAACACAATATAACCTGGAAGTACTTTCCTGTTAATACACCATGGTATGGTTCCATTTGGGAAAGAAACATACAGGCTGTAAAGAACTGCCTTAAAAAGACTATTGGGACCAAACATCTACAACTTTTTGAACTCATGACTATTCTGTCAGAAATTGAAAACGTTGTCAACAACAGACCATTAACGTATGTGGGAGATGGTATTAATGAGCCAGAACCTCTCACACCAAACCACCTAATTAAGGGAGAAACAGTAAACATGTTACCAGAATATGAACATAACAGTACAGAGGATCCAGATTGGGTAATAGGACACAAAGAACTCAACACAAAATACCAACATTTGACACAAATCAAAACTTAATTTATAACAAAATGGAGAGAAGAATACTTAACAACTCTTAGAGAAAGACATAAACAATTAACAAAACAAAATTGGAATGATTCAGTCAAAATTGGGGACATTGTGTTGATACATGACAAGACACCAAGACAACATTGGTCAATGGGAAAAGTCTTGTTACTCAAAACTGGTGAAGACGGAATTACCAGGGTTGTAAAACTGAAAACAGCAATTGGTGAAACCACCAGAGATATCACATTACTATATCCTTTGGAGTGTAGGGCTAAATTAGAACCATTACCCCAAAAGATGAATCAGGATACTATTGGGGAGGAATCTCTCAATGTACCTGATGTAACTCAGACTAAACCAGACAGGCCTCAAAGAAAGACTGCTTTGAAAGCCAGAAAACTTTTACAAGAAAAATTGAGACTGATGACTTATAAACCTTACACAAATTAAGCAAAGTTAAAATACTTAATAACTTTACTTTAATTCTATAAATTTCCTATACCTAAAGGGAGTCAAACTGATTGCCATAACTTTAACTAAACTTGAGAAGTTGGCCTCTTGAACTTTTATATTTAAATAGGTCTTGAGTAACCTTTCTCTTCCTAAATTCCTACTTCATTCTTTTAATCCATTTTTACATGTTTTACACAGTTTGTCAAAAAATTTGATCTATAACATACAAATTTTCTCCGCCCCCCCCCCCCCCCAGTATATGGAAAAACTATACGCGCTCACAACATAGTATCATATGTGGTACCTTTAGTTCATAATTAAATATAAATTATTAATTAATTGAATTAAATATCTATACAAAATTGCCTCGGGATTGGCGACATAGCCTATTGGGAATGAAATAATTGCCATACGTACAAAGAACCTGTATGTATGCATCGAGCCTCACATAGCAACAAGAAAACCCAATTTATTGTTTAGTATACCACAGAGAAGTAGACCAAACAAAACTGCCAGATCAGCAAATAATGAAAATACAACGCGAATATAGGAACGGCTCTCGGAGCTGTTTAATGTACAGCGAACGCTTTAAACAGGGAAGATGTGCTTTTGTCTTCCCTAAAGTTCTGAGTGAATTCCTTATAATAAACTTAATACATAAAATAAGGATAGGCCTATACCTACAAGTGTTTATATTGTGACTGCTTATATTAATTACATCAAGTTAACTCATCGCGTAACTCCATCGTGGCGGCCCTACACCGAAAAAGATCGTGACGCCCAACATCGAAGCAAACTAAGATCCAGCAAAAAATAAGGTGGGACAATTTCTTTTCGTTCACATATAGGCATCTGAAATCCCGACGCTAAAATTACCATAAACAATTAAATATAAATAGGTCCTTTAAAGACCTACATATACATAACTCTCTAAAAAAATTAGACTAACACGAACGTAGATGTAGTTCGTAGCGTAAACTAACCCACTTTTTGTTTAACTTTACCTACTTTTTTTTTTCTTATCCTCTCCTTACTTTGCATGTCTGTAACTCTTTTCTTACATGTTTGTAGTTTGCATGGTATGACAGTGAGTTAAGACTGTGTTTGCATGGTTTGTAAGCGTTCTTATTTTACTTCTTTTCATCTTTCACCTCTCTCCTATTTTCTCCGACTATTTTTCTGACTTGTCGGCAGTGGCCGGCGGATGATGATGGTGAGTCTTTTTTCTCTCTTTCTGAATGAATGTTAACCCACGAGTGATAGGTGTTCCTCCATACTTAACCCCTTATTCTCTTCTCTTCTCTTAACCCCCTACTCTTTCCTTTCTCTCGGGCTAACCTTAGAGTGGATCTTAGGGTCTTTATTAGCCTTAGCTTCTGTAGATCTGTAGATAATAATAATAATAATTGTTATAATTGTAACGTTAATCAAATACATTCAAATAAATAATCAGACCATTTAGGTTTTAACCAACAAAATTCACATTATCTGAAAAAAATGAGAAAAGAATTAATAAACTTGAAAACATAACGAAAATAATCCTAGGTTTTAAAGTGTTACAAAATCTCTTAATAATTAGTAAATTAGTGAAATAATGTTTTACAATACTAGAAAAATTAAGCATTTATAAAAGTATAAGCATATAGTAAGAGTAAAGTTAAATAATATAGAAATAAGATCTCACAATAGTTATTTACACATAACGACCAAAACGTTTCGTTTGTCTCCGTTTTATCACATTTGTCTCATACAAAAACCTTAATTAATACGACAATAATAATAACAATGATAATAATAATAAGGATAATAATAATAATAACAATAATATTAATAATAACTTCAGCTATATTCCTATTCTTGCCCACTGAGCTATGACCTGGGAGCCTGTCTAGGGGCCCCCTAGTAGCAGCGGGGCCCTAAGCGGCCGCTTAGTCTGCTTATGCCAGGAAACGGCCCTGCTGGCACCTATGGTAGGCCTTAAGGAAGATCTAGATCACAGCACCTGTAAGTACCTTTATTGTCTATTTAATAACCTAATACCTAACGGGGTCTAACATCCCCACATTATTACACTATAGAATTCAGTAAGTCCTCAACTTACGTTTTAATGATTAACTACAAGTATAGTAGCAAGTAATTAATTCTCCTCAAGAAGTGAAAAAAAAGGAATGTCAGGAAAAATCTGCCCTGAAAATTTCAGTATTTGCCCTGAAAATACTCAATATTTGCCCTGAAAATGCTCAATTCCCTAGTCCTAGTGGGGCTGCCCCCCCAGACCCCGCGCCTCATACGCCTGTGCTTATATCACATGATCTTAAATTTGGTGGTCATTATAAAAAAACTATGTAGGTTATGGTTGATTGCTTCAACCTGAGCCAGTGAAAATTTCCGCCAGATATTGGTGCAGAGTTGACAGCAAAAAGTCTACGTCTTTTCGTTAAAAAATTGTGTTTGTGGAGGTCTTCAAAACACCTCGTTAAGTAGTTGTTTGGATTAATATTAAATTTTTTTGCCTTCAGTATTTAGCGCTGCTTAATGGTAAAAAAGGAAACTACTATACTTTATTATTTCGTTGAATCTCGTTTCTGCTGTAGCTGGTTCCTTCTTGGTGCTACTTGTAGTTGCCGGGAAGAATGAAGGATACGAGAGGCAAGCTATCGCTTTGTTGGGTATCTCTTTTAGGGGCCTCTCGTGTCCTCTTCTCTCCCTGTCGTTTGGGGGGTTGGCGTCTTGAAGGAAAAGCCGGTCGTTTTCAGAGTTTATTGAGTTCTTGGTTGGCTGAGGTTATTTTACAGATTTTGTTATTTTATATACAGCTGAATTAATTAAATATATATATATAAAAATTTATGTACAATACTTATTTGTAAAGATTATATATGATTCTTAAAATTACACAGTGATAAAATATATACAATTTGGTACGCGCAAAATTGGTTTGTCGGTAACTAATATAAAAATAATATAAATGCGGAAAATTAACTGCGCGGCCCCACACTACTGCCCACCCCGAGAAGCGGAGCACGTATATCAAAAGTAGAAATATTCGGGTCTTGATTTGAATCGGATCCTTCGTCCAGCTCGCGTTGATCCTCGGTCGGCCTCGTTTCCGGTTGTTGCGTTGTCCTGCGCGCCCGTCCTGAGGTCTGTATTTGCTACCTCCGAGGTGCGTCCTCCATCGTCCTTTTTCCTTGCGTGCTTTTTCTCCGATCCGATGTCGTCCGATTGTGCGCCCGGTACCTGTGTGGGACCTGAAACTATATACGCCGGTTTTAAACGATTAATTGAAATGGCTTCTGATGATCCGTTAGTTTTTTCTATTACGAAGTACTTATCGTGGCGTTCGAGAACACGGAAAGGTCCTTGATATGGTGCCTCGAATGGTTTTCGAACGCGGTCGATGCGTACCCATACGTGGCTTGATTTGTGGAGTTCCGATGGAATGAATGATTTGGGGGCTGAGTGAATGTTTCCTTGAGAGAGTTGGGCGAAATCGATTTGCGTCATTTTCTTGGCTAATTCGGAGATGAATTTTGAATTGGATTTTGACGACGAATTGGCGATCATTGGCCTCGGGCATAATAGGGTGGTTCCGGTGACGGTGGTGAACGGTGAATAACCCGATTCGTTGGGGAGACTGCGTAAACCAAGGAGAACTATGGGTAAAGCGGGGAGCCAATCTTGTTTTCGAGCGATGATTGCTGTCTTGATGGTGCGATGAGATCTTTCAATTATTCCGTTGGTCTGAGGGCGATACGACAAAGTTCTTAGTCGGTGAAATCCGATGAGAGCTGAGAGTTCCCTAAAGAGTTCGGATTCGAATTGGGATCCGCGGTCCGTTATGACTTGCAGTGGTACACCAAATCTTGAAATCCATACATCGAGAAATGCGTGTGCTATTGATGTGGCTGTAGTATCAATCAGAGGATATGCTTCTATCCATCTTGTGGCACGATCGATGCAGGTTAGGAGATATCTATATGGGGAAGGATATGTTTGACCGGGCAAAGTGGTTGGCGGTAAGGGACCGACGATGTCGATATGTACCGTTTCAAATCTTGAACTTGGTAAATCGAAGGGGGTTATTTCTGATTTTGTATGGCGAGAAATTTTTGAGGATTGACATGATTCACAATTTCGGGACCAAGTTCGAATATCCTTATTCATTGAGGGCCAAAAGTATCTTGATTTAATGATACGAAGTGATTGCTTGATGCCTGGATGAGAAATATTATGAAATTGATTGAAGATGGAAGATCGATGCTGCTTGGGAACAAAAGGACGGGGATATGGCGTGGATGTATCGCAATATAAAGTTGTATTTTCTGGAAACGGGAACGGCTTGAGACGTGGGAGAAATTCTTGCGTTTCTTGATCTTTTTGTTGAGATTCCGCGATTGCTGATAAATCGAAAGCGTCGATATGTACTGCGTTTACGTTGCGTGAAAGGCAGTCCGCTACGACGTTTTCGGATCCACAGATATGTATTACATCGCATACGTATTCCGTGATGGCAGACCAATGACGTTGTTGTCGGTCTGTCTTGGCTCGTAAGGGACTCTTGTAGGCAGAAACCATCGGTTTGTGATCCGTGAAGAGTATTACTTGACGACCTTCTAAAAATTGACGGAAATGCAGGACGGCTAGGTATGCTGCGAGTAATTCTCTATCGTATGCGGCGTACGCTTGCTGAGTTGTAGTTAATTTCTTGGAAAAGAAGGCGATGGGAACTGGTGTGCTGTCGATTATTTGATGAAGAACTGCTCCAGCTGCTATTTGTGAGCAGTCCGTAACTAAATGAAGGATTGAGCTTGATGGAAGAGGATGACAAAGCGTAACGGCGTTCCGTAGTGCATCCTTGACATCTTGAAAGGCTTGAATTGCTTCGTCGTTCCACTGTAGACTTTTGCTTTTGACTTGAGTTCTGACGATTTCACTTAAAGGTGAGACTAAATCGGCGTAACGGGGTATCATATGGCGATAGAATCCCGTCATTCCTAGGAATCTTCTGAGGCTTTGGTAATCTTGCGGTTGGGGAATATCTTGAATTTCGGAGACTTTGTTTACAGGAGGACGAATGCCTGCTGGGGAAACTTCATGACCCAGAAATTCAATTTTGGATTGCTGAAATATGCATTTTTCTAAGGAAATTCTTAAATTGTGTTCTTGAAGGATCTTGAATACGCGTTCTAAGTCTTTCAAATGGTCAACTGCGTTATTTGAATGGACTAAAATATCGTCGAGATACACAAATACGCAGTCAACTCCTCTGAAAATTGTATCCATGAAGCGTTGAAATGTTGCAGGGGCGTTTCTTAAACCAAATGGCATGTATAAATACTGAAATAAACCAAATGGAGTTGTTATAGCCGTTTTCTCGATATCTTCTGGGTGGACTGGAATTTGGTGATATGCTCTGACTAGATCGATTTTGCTAAAGCATGATTTTCCGTGCAGAGATGTTGACAGACTTCTTATATGAGGAAGTGGATATCTGTCCGGTTTCGTGACAGCGTTTAGGCTTCTATAATCACCACACGCCCGCCATTCGCCTGGTATCTTCTTCGGAACGAGGTGTAACGGTGAGGCCCATGGTGATTTTGAGGGTTCTATAATTCCATCTTGAAGTAAGTTGTTGAAAGTAGCCTTAGCTGAGGATAATTTATCGGGTGGAAGACGTCGAGGGCTTGCAAACACTGGTGGTGCGCTGCCAGTGTCGATGGTATGCTTGACAGTGTTGGTGGAAACTTTCTGCGGTTGAGCTGGTTTCAGTAGTGAGGAGTACTTGTCAAGCAGGTTCCTGATTTCTTGAGGTAATTTGTCGGTAGGGTTAATATTGATGAGGTGAAGGTCTTTGGATTGCACAGGTTTAGTAGTGGCTTGAAGAGTTGTTGCTCTATCCTTCAAAATGCCATGCTTGCAGTCCACAAGGATGTCATAATGGGATAGAAAATCGGCGCCGAGAAGTGGACTGGAGACTTGGGCGACGACGAATGGCCACCTGAATATTCTTCGTAATTTAGGAATTGATATGTCCAGTGTTACTTCTCCGAATATTTCGAGCGGCTGACCGTTTGCGGTGGAAATCTTTACTGCGGTTGGGTGGAGTTGACAATCATTGACACAAGTTGGTGGTAAAATTGAGATGCTCGCTCCTGTGTCAATGATAAAATTGACCTTCAGACTGGCGATGCGAGCTGCGACTGAGATCAGCGGCAGGCCGGACGTCGCGTTAATCACAGCCTGCTTATCTAGTTTTCCGACGTTTCTCTTGATGGTGAGGAAGATCTTGAATTTGGGCGTGACGAGGGGAGCAGCTTGGCGTCATCTTTATTTGGCCACTTGCACCATGGCCTGCAGGTCCTTGCTTGGGGGCCATAATAAAGGTGCGCGCGGCACACCACCGGCCGCTGATTCTCGCTGAAGGGTTTTAGGCCGATGGGGATATTCGTTCTTGGGCTTGTATTGGCTCGAGTTGACGTTGGCGCCGCGTAGCAGCTTTGTTGAGCGAACGGTATTAACTCATCGGCTAGTTTGCCGAGTTGAGTTAGCGTCAGCTCCTTTTGTGCTGCTACGACGGGCGCTATTGAGGATGGGAGCGCCTGGATGAATTTATGCTTCACCAAATCATCGCTGACGCCCACCTTCAGTGCCGTTTGGTGGATATCTTGAAGGAATTGGGAGGGCTTTCCAGTGAGAGAGTGTTGGAGATGAGTCGTTCGAAGAGTTCTGGCTTCGTCTTTTCGTAATGACTCACGATTTCTTCTTTTAAATCGGTGTACGACTTGTTGGAGAGAGTTGCTGCTGAAATTCGTGAGACGACTTCGGGGGGTAACGAGGCTAGAACATGGAAAAATTTGGTCTCTTCGGATGTTATTCTGGAAATGTGGAATTGTGCCTCCATGATGGAGAACCATCCTGCGGCCGACGCTTCAGAGAACGTGGGTGGCTTGATGGTGACATGGTGCACTCCTGATTCAACAGATTCCATCTTGCGGGAATGTAATTCGGGTCTGCTGCTGCTTTGGTTCCGACCGGCTACTACGGGTGGGCGGCGAAGAGGCGTGGCTTCGGTTTGTTCCGCCCGGCGACTGAAGGATGCTGCTTCCGCTGGCTGCTTCGGGTCACTCCGGGGTCACCAATTGTAGCTGGTTCCTTCTTGGTGCTACTTGTAGTTGCCGGGAAGAATGAAGGATACGAGAGGCAAGCTATCGCTTTGTTGGGTATCTCTTTTAGGGGCCTCTCGTGTCCTCTTCTCTCCCTGTCGTTTGGGGGGTTGGCGTCTTGAAGGAAAAGCCGGTCGTTTTCAGAGTTTATTGAGTTCTTGGTTGGCTGAGGTTATTTTACAGAAGATTTTGTTATTTTATATACAGCTGAATTAATTAAATATATATATATAAATTTATGTACAATACTTATTTATAAAGATTATATATGATTCTTAAAATTACACAGTGATAAAATATATACAATACAATTTGGTACGCGCAAAATTGGTTTGTCGGTAACATATAAAAATAATATAAATGCGGAAAATTAACTGCGCGGCCCCACACTGCTTATAGGGGGCGCGGCTCTCTTTCGATGTAGGCGATAGAGTCACGCAAAGAATTTATTCTAATTAATATAGGCAATTCACTATGCCTAAATACATGAAGGAATAGGCCTATCCTTTTGTGTTATTAGTTTTATTTTATTAGTTTTTCACTCAGAACTTGTAGAAAGATTAAACACGTCTTCCTTGCCTATAGCAATGCTCGTAACTAATATAAAGCCCTGTGTCTTAAATTCGCTTACTTTACAAAGTCCCCAGACGTCTAATTTTTGTATTTTCATTATTTCTTCCCTCGAAGTAATTTTCCTGAGTCAGCGATGGGAAATTTTGATGCAAAATAATATGTTTTTCTTGTTGTTATGTATGACAGTTATTTCCATTCCCAATAGGTTTTGTCGCCAATCCCGAGGCAATTTTGTAGTTATTTAATTCAATGAATTAATAATTTGTATTTAATTATGAAATAAAGGAACCATATACGATACCATATTGTAGGCGTGTATAAGCCTAGGTTTGAATTAGGCTTTGTGCAGTATAAAGTGTATGACAGGCATGTATAGTTTTTCCATAGTCATATTAGTGGGATTACTTGAAGGGCAAATCAGGTTCTTAGAATGATCAAACGGACATTTACATACATGGACCGTGAGATCTTTTTAAACTTGTATGGGTCACTGATCAGACCTCATTTGGTGTATTGTGTTCAGGTGGGGAACTCATACCTAAGGAAGGATATTGCTGAGCTGGAGAAGGTGCAGAGAAGAGCAACAAGATTGTTACCAGAATTGAGGGAGATGAAATATAGTGGCAGACTCAGTGCACTTGGACTGACAACACTGGAGGAGAGAAGGGGCGTACACAGCATTTCTTAAGGGGGGCACACACACACACAAACTATATATATATATATATATATATATATATATATTGTGTATGTGTGTGTGTGTGTGTGTCAGTGTTGGGCACTAAAGCGTTAATCCGATAACAGTTAATTAACGAAGTTAACTTTTTTAACGGACTATTAACGGAAGTTAATTTCCATTTATCGTTATCGGACCAGTTAACTTCCGATAACTCGATATTTAGTCTGTTAAAGTCCGTTAACACGTTAACTGCGAGGAGTCATTCACGGAAGATCACCGCTCCGCGAATGAATTCAAACCGCCATAACTTCAGTCTGCCAATTCCGTCCTCTGCCGCAGTGGAACGGCTCTTCTCTCTCGGCAAGGACATCCTGAGGCCCAAGAGGTCAAGACTGGCAGTTGGGCCTAACTTTGAGAAGTTGGTCTTTCTGAAGGGCAACCAGCACATTGTGTCATAGTCTTTAATAAATGTGCCTAAAATTTAATTTTACCTTTCAGTTCCCGCCATAATAATTCTCTGGTAAATTAAAATTTAGTTAATGGTTAGTGGTTACAAGGGTTTCAAAACATGTAATCAGTACATTTTTTATTAAAAATAAAAATAAAAAGTTATTAAGCAAAAAGTTGCAAAACTTGATAAAAATACAGTTAAATACCTATTTATTGTTGGATTTTGCATAAATAAACATTTTCTATGGGTTTTAAAGCTTTTTTCCTTGATTTTTTTTTAAATGTTAGTAAAGAAATAGTTATCGTTAACGGATTATCGTTAACTTCCGTTAACTTTGTAGTAAAATTATCGGATTATCGTTATCGGAGTTAAAAATTGGGGTTAACGGATTATCGTTATCGAAGTTAACTTTTTGGTTAACGGTGCCCACCACTGGTGTGTGTGCAGTGATGGGCATCGATACATGAAAATCGCTAAAGCGATACCGATACATCGATACATGAAGAACGTCTTAGGCGATACCGATACGCCGATACTTTCCAGATGTCTTAAGCGATACCGATACCGATACATGCATCGCCGGTACATTTTTATAATTATTCATTTAATATGTAGGTATTAGATATTATCTTTAATTTTATGGAAATGATTTTCTGTCGCGTCATTTTCACCAGGTTGTTCCTTTTGTGGCTCACTCCCTGACGCGTTATTATTACTATTAATATCTTCACTCATTATCGCACAACTACTCGGCGTGACGTCTACTTAATGAGTGACTGATTGATAAGAAATGCCTCGGGGGCAGGGTTGCCAGGTGTTCGAAAGCATTTTTAGCCACATGAGAGAACCAAATTAGCCAAAATTAGCCAGTCCTCTATATCAATCTATAAACTATATATATATATATATGCAAAATGTGAATTTTTTTCTTTAAATCGATTGCATAATGTATACTTACTTTTAAATGATAAAATAAAAATAAGAAATATAAAATGAGTAAATAATTGAAGACTTACCTTCTAATAAATATTGATGACATCCTTATAATGCTAAATACTTTTATTAAAAATTGGTAGAGACGTGCACATTCAACCAGTTTCTATGATAAACTAAATGGCATTTGGTATGGGCAGGCGGCAGAATCTACATGTCTTAAACATGTTCAGACAGTTCAGTTACGTAATATGCGCAGAATCTACTGACCATCATACACAGATTGCGCTTGTCGAAAAACGTTCAGTTATGTTCTCAAAGGTATATTGCATCATAGTGTATATAAATATAGTGTTCATAATGGAAAATATTGGGTGTGCAACCGACCTGGCACGCATTCTGAATTTTGAACAGAAAATTTCGAATAAAAAAGTTGCGTATTGTAGCCCCCAAAATTATTCAAGTAGCCCAAAAAGTAGCGGGTAGCCCAAATCTTAAAACTAGTAGCGTGCAGCCCTAAAAAGTAACGTAATCCGCTACTTGTAGCCCAATCTGGCACCACTGTTTGGTAACTTTTAAGGGTGCTCTTCCAATATGTGCTCTACCGCGAAACTGTGATCTACCATATTCCAATACGTGCTCTACCGTGAAACTAGCCTTATAAGGCTAACTAACGAAAATATCATGACTTAACCTAACCAATCGTTAGGTCAACTATACGCCCTTGACGATTGGTTAGGTTAAGTCGTGATATTTTCGTTAGTTAGCCTTATAAGGCTAACTAACGTACCTGCTGCTAATCCGAATAATCTAAGGTAGATCACGTATTGGAATGTAAATTTCGCGGTAGAGCACATACTGGAAGAGCACCCTTTTAAGTTGCCAGTTGCCACTAGAGATGACTAGAGGCGGCCCGAGGACCTGAATTTTTTAAACCAAATCTGGTTTGAAAAAGACTAAAAAGGCAACACTGATAGCAAACATTGAATACATTATTTTCTGAAAAGCGTAGACAAATAGACTCAAAATTTTGTAGAAAAGGTTAATTTTTTATAAGCTAAAAATTTATATGGTAAATAAACTGAAATTAGCCAAAAATAGCCCAAAAACGAGTGGCTAGTCCTTATAATTTTTTTTAGCCAGCCACATCTGAAATTAGCCCAAATGGCTAATTTTAGCCACACCTGGCAACCCTGCCGGAGTCGGGGGACCAAGAGGAATCGCTGCGTTACAAGTATGAACCTGTTTAAACTCAACACCGAGTGGGCGTGGCCAATAGTGTTGCAACACCAATGAGTGTTTCTATATTATATGAGCGTTTCTATATTATGGTTAATTAATCTCAATAACACAAGTACAAACGTGTTTAAACGTTGCGCCGTATTGTGTGACGTGACCAGTAGAGTAGTACTGTCATTAAATAAATATTTAATAATAGTATTATTTATGAATATTCATAAATATAACTCAGTAGTGTTATATTATAACATCTATTTAAATATTTAAAAATTCTTATTAATGTATCGATGTATCGAAGTATCGATTTTTTTCGATACATTTAAGAAAATTGACCTTAGCAATACCGATAAATCGATACTTTTGTCAAGTAGCTAAAGCGATACCGATACCGATACAAAAGTATCGATCGATACGTATCGGCGATACATGTATCTAGATACTGCCCATCACTGTGTGTGTGTGTTATGAAAAGGCCAATGAATTCAACGTTTAGAGGCTTTATTCAACTAATTGAAACATAATTCATAATCGAGATTACATCTGAAACAGAACAGAAATAATAATTAAACACAATGAAAACATAATAGCAGTTAGCAAAAGTAAGTAAAGTTAAATTTACAACATTCACCCCTCCCAAAAGGCAAAACATAAATTTTCTCAAAAATTGATATGAGATGAATTACATTACAGTACATATCTTACAAATCTAAAATATCCGGCTCTTTCCTGCGGCGCTGAGATCGACGTAACGGGATGTCTTCAGCATTGACTGGAACATCAATTGATGGACTACTGTTTTTGGTGATGTGTCGTTGCTCATCTTCCATACCTTTCTCCACATCCATGTGTACAGGGGAGTTCGGGCTTTTAGTTGACGGTAGGTCCGGGGGATCGTTCTTTGTCGAAGTTTCTTGCCTTTGTTCATTGGATGTAGAGATCACAGGTTCTGCATCTGCATCCAAACGGACATTTTCTTGCGGGGCTGGTGCTAAATGCCTGATGGAAACTGTGGTCTCCCGTCCATCCTGTAGACGTACGTGCGCATATTGTGGATTAGCATCTAATATCTCTACTTCGTCGACCAATGGGTCGTCTTTATGATGACGTACGTGTCTTTTGAGGAGAGCCCTCCCCGGTGAGACCAACCATGTTGGTATAGCACTGCCATAAGATGATCGACGAGGAAATCCAAAGAATCGTTCGTGAGGTGTCATATTAGTGGCAGTTGAGAGCAAGGATCGAACAGAATGCAAGGCGTCCGGGAGTACAGCTTCCCATTGAGAGCAATCCAAATCTCGGGATTTCACAGCTAAAGATACGGCCTTCCAAATAATGCTATTATAGCGCTCGACTTGACCATTACCCTGTGGGTTGTATGGAGTGGTACGGCTGGTAGCCACTCTCCTCTCATGGAGGAATTTCCGTAGTTCATGTGACATAAAGAAGACTCCCGGTCACTATGCACGAATGCTGGCATGCCAAAAATGGAGAACAATTGGCATAAGGACTTGATGACCGAAGATGAAGATAGATCGGGGGAAGGGAAAGCAAAAGGAAACCGTGAGAATTCGTCAATGATTACGAGAAGGTACTTGTTACCAGTTGAAGAAGGCAGAGGACCTTTGAAATCAATATTGAGCCTCTCGAATGGTTGAGTTGCTTTTATTAGATGATCTGCTGGTGGTTTATAAAATCGAGGCTTGAGTTGCGCACATAGAGAGCAAGAAGCTGTCATTTTCTTTATATCATCCATTGAGTAAGGAAGATTGCGGCAACGGATGAAATGGGCCATCCTAGTTACTCCAGGGTGACAGAGAGAATCGTGCAATTGATATAATAGATCAGTTCCCGTAGCCGAACAATGACTGCGTGACAGTGCATCCGCGGCTACATTATCTCTACCAGGTCGGTAAACGATGTCGTAGCAGTAGGATGACAGTTCCAAGCGCCATCTCATTATCTTTTCATTCTTTATCTTTCCAGTCTCTCTGTTGTTGAACATAAATGCCACTGATTTTTTCTGTAACGAGCTGAAAGTGATGCCCAAGGAGATAGTGCTTCCATTTCCGCAATGCCTCAACAATGGCATAAGCTTCTTTTTCTATGGCAGAGTGATGTTGCTCTGATTTTGAGAGCGTTCTGGAGAAGAATGCGACAGGCCGTCCTATTTGATTTAGAGTAGCGGCTATCGCATGTTCAGACGCATCAGTCTCAACAACGAATGGAGAAGTAGAGTCTATAGCCATCACCACTGCATTCCGTATGTCTTGCTTCACTGACTGAAATGCAGCATTTGCATCACTGGAAAGAGGGAATTCTGTAGATCGAGTGAGAGGATGAATCTTTTCCGAGAAATGAGGGATCCACTGTGAGTAGTAAGAGAACATGCCTAATGCTCGACGGAGCGACGGAAGGTCTGATGGGAGCGGTAGCTCCAGCAATGGTTTTATTCGTTCAGGATCTGGCTTCATAGTGCCCTTGCTAACACAATAACCAAGAAGATTGATTGATTGGGCAGAAAACACGCTTTTATCTGTATTAAATGTAAGGTTGTATTTCTTGGAAGCAGCGAGAAAACAATCAAGATTCCTGTCGTGCTCCTGCTGAGTACGGCCACAAATAGTGACGTTATCAATATAGGCATAGGTAGCTCTTAGGTTTTCCTTAGCAATAACGTCATCGATAACACGCTGAAAACTCGCAACGCCATTGGTGACTCCAAAAGGTATTCTACAAAACTGGTACAGTCTTTGATTCGCTTCAAATGCAGTGTATATTCTCTCTTCTTCTTTGAGAGCTATCTGATGGTACGCACTTTTCAGGTCTACAGTAGAGTGCTGTAGAATCCATATTGGGAGATCTCTTTAACCATCTCATCAATGCGGGGCAATGGATAGGCATCGAGAAGAGTAAATCTGTTTATCGTCCGAGAATAATCGACAACCATTCTCTTTTTGTGTCGTTCGTTCGTGTGACGAGAACCTGGGCACGCCATGGAGAAATGCTGGGTTCGATGATACCCTCCTTGAGAAGACGAGAGATTTCAGAATCTATGAATTTTGAATCTGATAGCGAATATCGTCGAGATTTATCTGCGATTGGTCGGCAGTCAGGCGTGAGGTAGGAAAATAGAGAGGGTGGAGGCACCGACGCGACAGCAAGACTACATAATGTGAGTGGAGGATGTGCACCATTAAACGCTATTTCCACTCGTTCATGCTCACTCAAAACGTCATGCCCCAGTATTACATTAGCGCATAGATGCTTTAAAGCAGTGAATTTGACGTCTTGAAAAACATGAGTATCGTACTCAAGTTGTGCATGACACACACCAGCGGCCCTCGCTGAAAATGCTGTAGAAGCCATGGAAATGCTACTGGAGCAGGGAAGCAATTGCAAAGAATTGTGCAGACAAAACTCTGTGCAGATGAAACTTTCCGAGCTTCCAGTGTCGACGAGAGCGTCGGCCGTTATGCCATTAATCTTTACTCGTAGGAGAGCTTTCGATAAACTGCCAGGAACTGATGCAGAAATGGTAGCCAAATATGGAGCTGCCGCAGAGGTAGGTTTAGCAGCAGCAGATCGGCAGACTTTAGCGAAGTGTCCTTTTTTAGTGCACCGGCCACAAACAGCCTCTCGAGCAGGGCATTTGTTCCGAGGGTGTCGAGGAAATCCGCAGAAGTAGCACTTCTGCACTACAGCAGCTGACATGGCAGAATCTTCAGGAGCGTCCGACTCAATTGGACTGTATTCTGATCGGTTAGATAAAGGCGTTTTTGGCTTGTTTTCTGATTCGGCCATGGCAACAACAGATGAATGATAAGTGGGGTATGATTCGGCCTGTAGCTGTGCAGCGTCCAAGGCACGAGCCTGATCGTAGGCAGTCTGAAGATCTAAAGTTCTGTTTTCCAACAATCGCTGGCGAATCGCTGAGGATCGAAGTCCACTGATGAAAGAGTCACGAATGGAGTCATCACGACATTGCACTGCAGTACTGTCGCGAAAGTTGCAGTCACGACTGAGTTGTTTCAGTGCTTGGAGAAATGTATCGAGTGATTCCCCAGTCTCCTGTTTGCGGACTGCAAGCAAATGTCTAGCATAGATTTCATTCTGAGGCTTTACGTAAATTCCTTCGAGGATAGCTATAGCGTCTTCATAGGTATTGCAGTCACTTATAAATTCATAGACAGTAGGTGTAACATTAGCCCTGTTCAAAAATCAACCTTTTCTTATTTTCATAGGTTTCTGTACTTTTTCCCATGCTTTTTGACCTGAAAAGGCCGAAAATCACAACCATTTTGACCTAGGTTGTTGGGAAGCATTGCCGCATGAAGCTTTAAGTTTTCTGCCTTGAAATCGGCCAAAAGCACCAGTTCCGGGGTCCCTTGAATCATGTTTTGCACTATAACTTTTTATCTAAACAAGATAGAGCAACAAAATAGGCACCAAATTAAAGTGTTTTTAATCCTCTTTCTAACTTATACAATTATGATAGTCTTGGAACAAGAAATGGCACATTGGTACATACAAAGATTTCAGAAATATCACAAAATTCGTTTTCTCACACTCAAGGCAGACAAGGCGCCTTATTCATGACACAAATTTGAGATTAACATTTTATCACAAGTCTAATCGATCAAGAAGTGAAAGCATTACATGATGATTAATTTCATAATGACATTTACACAGTCAGTTGTTGAGAGTTTGTTTCTTGAAGCTGTCAAAGCGGCGTCTGTTGAACTCCACAGCTTGAAGGAGATAGTCCCTTTGCTTGGCATCTGTTGTTATGACATTTGCAAAGTCGCTCATCATCTTGACACCACGTTCAGCAATGTCATTCACCGCTTTCAGATTCTTAACATAGTCCAACGCTTTTCTGTAGTCCTCATTCTGTGGCCAAGACGTGACAGGTTCCAGAAGCCACTCAGATCCAATGTTCAGTGTGTCCAGCAGGAAATGTGATTCTGGGCTAATGAGATCAACCAGGGTGGTCTTAGCTGTGACTCTCTGGAATAGAGGCTTCCCTGTTCTGAAGCTGTCTGGCTTCTCAGTGGCATCTAACTGGGTAGCAATGTCGTGCTTCAATGTGTCACTCAATCTACTGCTGAACAGGGCAAATGGCACGACTTCCTGCGTCAGGTACCATTTGTGGTTTTCCATCTTATTAAGTACTGCATCAGCAAGCTCTGGGTCAGTTTTCTTGTACTTCAACATGTCCTGGATTAGACTTAGATCATTCACGGGAGCATCTGCAGCAGACATTGACATCATCCATACAGGAGTGTAGAACAGCGCAAGGAAGGTGTTGAGTCTTTCCAGCTTTGATACAGTGTCTTCGTCGTACTCAAGTTGATCTGCAAACATCAGCATTTTCATGGAGTACAGGTTTCTGGCCATCCATCTGGCCTGATGAATGGCGCCTGGTCGACTCCAGTGAATACCTCGAGGAGGCGTTCCTCCAAGAACAATGACTGTCAGTTCAGCCATTTCCCTGTAGTCGGCTCTTGGAAGCCTTTCTGCTGTTAGAATGTCTTGGAGTATTTCTTCACTGTTCTTCTTCTTTTCCTTCAGCCATTTGCTGTTGATAGCCAGCATCTTTGGGTTTTCCTTGGACAAGTCCGTCCAAACATCCTTCAGATGCTCAAACCAGGGATTATCTGGCCACTTCACCTTCCCAAACAGCTTCTCCCAAACTGCTCCTACTAGGATTTCCAGGATGTGATGTCGACGGGCCAGATAAAACACTTTTTTGTTCAGCATTTTCTCTAGCAGTTTGGCAGCTCCTCTGTGAACTCCACTGTTACTGGATGTAGTGTCAAAAACAAGGGCAGTAACATTATCCGTAAGTTCCCATGTCTCCAGTAAATCCATTGAAGCCTCAGCCTGAGCTGTGCCAGAAGAATTGTCGATGACAGGTACTCCCAATAACTTTCCTTCAGTGTATGAAGGTGGACCAGACACTAGCACAGCTAAAGTCTCTGAGGTACTTCCAGGTTCACTGCCCAAGACATCTTTGAGCAACTTTCCATCCCAGTGTAAGGCAGCGTACTGTGGGGGGTTTTCACAAAACTTGGACATGTGACTCTGGCTGATATTATACCTGGACAGCATTCTGTTGCGACGTGTTGTTGAGGTTGAGATGACGAAGTTATCCAGATCAGCCCCTCCAGCTTTCAAGGTGGCAGAAACCATGGCAGTAACTTCATTGTCTGATAAACCAAGACGATCAGCTGTATTGCAGATGACATCACATTCCATGACCTTCCTTGGAAACGTCAAAGTCACACTAGTCACAGTGTCTTGATGGTGAGAACATCCAGGACGAGGCTGATGGTAATCCATGTCCTCTGTGTTAGCGTCGTTGTCAGTTGAGTCACCCCAGGTAATGTCATCCACATGAACAACTGCCTCTTGTTCTGCTGCAGCTGTAAAATAGTACAACATGTTAAGACAGTAATTGTTAAGTACATGCTAAATATCGCAATGGAGTAAAACTTAAAACTTTTTGTAACGTTCAAAGTAATTAGTTTTACCTTGTTCTTGTCTATGCTGCAGTCTTTCATTCCTCGCTGCTTGCTGCAGGGATCTTGTCTCAAAAATCTTGTCATGACCAGACATACATATGACCTTTCCTCTCAGTCTTTTGGTCTTCGTAGAACCTGATATCCTCATCTTTCTTCTCTCTGGATAACAGTCTGTTGTTCTGTATTTCCTGGATTTCATCTGGAGCTCCTATATCGAACAGGCTGTCTAATTCCAGCACAAATGCTCCTCTTTTTCCTCCAGGGTTACTTGCTCTTCCTTTGCTTTTCACCAGAGCACGATGTTTCTCATGTAGTTTCATGAAGAGCTTCATTGCGTTGTACTTGGTCATTGTCTTGATCCTAGCCATCTGCCAGAATGGGATGATAGATTCAACTGTTTCATATGCAAGGTCTTGAACCATGGGCCTCCCTGCATTTTCCGGTAAATTCTGAAGATTAAGGAAATACTGGAACGCCTGTCTATTGGTGGGAAGCTGGGAACCACTGATAAAAGCTGAAGGGTATCCAACCAGGAAAGTTTCAGTGAGAGATCTGGTAGATGGCCCAGTTGACACCTGCCTGTGGACAGTACGTGGAGGTTCTGAGATATCAACTGTGCGCACACGGAGCTCCCTCAGCTCCTTGCTTAATGCCATTGTGAAGTTGTAACTTGTAGATGGTTTTCTAGATTCTGATTGAGTTTCTGTTGTTTCCTGAAAAATGATAGATAATTATTATTATTATTATTATTATTATTATTATTATTAATTATTATTTATTTATTATTATTATTATTATTATTATTATTATTATTAATTATTATTTATTTATTATTATTATTATTATTATTATTATTATTATTTACCAATTTTATGCTCTTTCATTTGATACCTAATTTGTTGCTCTATCTTGTTTAGATCAAAAGTTAAAGTGCAAAACATAATTCAAGGGACCCCGGAATTGGCGCTTTGGCCGATTTCAAGGCAGAAAATTTAAAGCTCCATGCGGCAATGCTTCCCAACATCCTAGGTCAAAATAGTTGTGATTTTCGGCTTTTTCAGGTCAAAAAGTATGGGAAAATGTACAGAAACCTATGAAAATAAGAAAACGTTGATTTTTGAACAGGCCTAGACTGTAACATAGTTCACCAGAAGAGCCAATTTGTCCACAGTATTGTCAGCTAATGATGAGAGGAAGTTATTGAATGTGCGGAACCAGTGATTCCATTCCTTAGCTGCGTTAGCACAGTTGGAGTCTGTATTAAATCTTTCAGGCCTCAGAAATTTTTCATGATATGAATGAGTTGAATAAATTGTTATGAAAAGGCCAATGAATTCAACGTTTAGAGGCTTTATTCAACTAATTCAAACATAATTCATAATCGAGATTACATCTGAAACAGAACAGAAATAATAATTAAACACAACATAATAGCAGTTAGCAAAAGTAAGTAAAGTTAAATTTACAACAGTGTGTGTGTGTGTCAGCTCAAAATTGATGATGATTCATTTGGAATGAAAATTAATTGCATCTTGGAAGGCTTCAGTTGTATTTTATTTCCAATTTATGGGCAAAGAATTAAATTTGCACAAATTAATCGTACGTATAAAGACATACAGTACATAAAAGTTCCTAAGCGCCTCGGTGGTGTAGTGGTTAGTGTCGCTGACTACGAATCCATTGGCCCCAGGTTCGAGACCCGACGGCAGCTGGCGCGCAGCAAAACCCAGCTGTTCATCCTTCCACACAATAAAAGAAAGTGGTTGGTAGATAAATGGGTACCCTTACCCTAGGTGGCCTAGTGGTTAAGACGCTGGGATGCTGATGGGGCGTGGTTCGGATTCCACGTTAAACTGTAGGTCTAAGGTGGAGTGAAAAGCTTGACCTTCGTCAGAATGAACAATTCGGGCGGAAGCTAACCAAAGGTTAACCAAAGCCAAAATTGCTTTTGAGTTTGGCGTTAATAACATGTCCTGGTAACCATGAAATAACTGAAATTCCATATGACATCAAGATTTTTTTGTGGTGAATGTTGCAAAGTTATCGATTTTTTAAAATTTCTTTTTCAAATATCTTTAATGAGAGTAGCAATAATTTTTATAATGGGGGGGCCTGTGCCCCCGCTTATGTACGCCACTGGAGGGGAGATATGATAGAAGTCTCTGGATCTTTTCCGTTTGGGGGCTAGCAGCGAATTTTAATGAAAATCGGTATACTAATGTAGTTTTGGTCACTGCTTTAAAAAATAACTTTCTTTTTTTGGAGAAATGAAAAACAAATATGTTAGAGCACTTTAAATAATTAATGCATTTTTAACGAAAATATCATGACTTAACCTAATCAATCGTCAAGGGCGTACAGTTGACCTAACCGGGCATTCATTTGACCTAACTGGGCATTAATTCTTGATTTTTTTCTGCTACTTTTGCAGATCTGCCAGGATCCTTCAAAAAACGTATTCTTCGTAAAGTTGCACTTTTTACCGTTTGACCGACGCTTTTGGCAACGAAAGAACTGGGTATTTTTATCAAGGGAACACACTTTCCCACACTTAGAGCACTTTTTCGTAAACAGTAGCAGTTTGTGACTGGCTAAATTTAATACAATCCTCTGTAACTAGTTTAAGCTAGTTAAAACACATATTAATTATTTAAAGTGCTCTAACATGTTTGTTTTTAATTTCTCCAAAAAAGAAAGTTATTTTTGAAATCAGTGACCAAAACTACATTAGTATACCGATTTTCATTAAAATTCGCTGCTAGCCCCCAAACGGAAAAGACCCAAGTCTTTAAACAAGTAGTAATGGGATACCATCCGCAGGGCAGGTTTGAAACGGATAGAGATTCAGTCACTAGAGGCCATAGGTATAAACTAAAAAAGAAAAGGGTCAATACCAGAATAAGACAGGAGGTCTTCTCAAATTGGATGATAAATGATTGGAATAGCATCCCTCCAACAGTGGTTGAGGCAGAATCTGTCAATAGTTTTAAAAACAGGTATGATGCTTGAAGGGCAGTTGTGATGGGGTAGGATCATTAAGAGCCAAGAGCTCACTCTCCTGCAGTTTCACTAAGGTAAGCAATCATTGACAATGCGATGGGACATCTGGAGATGATTATGAAAGAAGAGTACTGGATGTGCTTCCAGAAGTGGCAGAACTGCTGGAATCAGTGTATCCATGTGAGAGGAGGTTACTTTAAAGCGATACTTTTAAGAACATAAGAACATAAGAAATTTTTATAGTGGGCACACTAGGGGCCACTTCGGCCCATCGAGGTGGCTCCACTATGTAAAAACTACCTGTACATTGGCAATAACCAATTTTTACAAAACCAATTAAATATAAATTTAAAACTAATTAATTATCAATTTCAAACTAAAGATAGAATCTCTGGATCCAGAAGATCAAAGTCATAATAGGCTACTATCCACAAATATGTTACACACTATATCTATTTATAACTGACATGCAAATATATCAGATCCAAAGAATCCAGTCAATTTCATTATAGTACCTGAGGTGACGTGTATGTATATATATGTATATAGTCTAAAAGTCACTAAAGAGTAAATATCACTAAATCTAAGCTGAATGGCAAGAGGAAGCCATAAACGAACCAACGGGCTGTTGGTATTGCTTTGGTCTGGCCTAGACATGTTTTTTCCTATCTGACCTAATCTTTGGTGCTGAGTAAAATTAGGTGATGAATCTAAGGTAACAAATCGGGTAGGAAGTTGTTCGTACTTAAGTATAGTTAGGGGTAATGTCTATAGCTTCTAAATTGGTAATGTAAGAGAGAGTTAGGTAGGCTGTTGTGGGACACAGGAATAAAACGGTAGGCTTCAAGGAATACCTAATTCAACGCACCGGTAAGTGCTTTTGATTGTTTGCTAGAACCTAAGTAACCTAACTGGGGTGTCTACCCCACGCTATCACATTTGGCGACGAGGATGGGATTTGGCTCATTTGGTTAAATTTTGTTCATTGGGTTAAATTTGGCTCATTGGGTTAATTTGGCTTATTGGGTTAATTTGGCTTATTGGGTTCAAGTGGTTGTTTGGAAAATTGGATGCAGACTAGTGGGTCGTCCGATTTGGTTTGTTTGTGTGGGGAAGCTACCGTACTATAGCGTAGGTCCCGCCCCCTAATTCTAAAACTAATTCCTACTCAGCCCTAACTCTAAAACTAATTCCTACTCAGCCCTAACTCTAAAACTAATTCTTACTCAGCCCTAACTCTAATACAATTCACTATTCAGCCCTAACTCTAATAAAATTCACTATTCAGTAACTAGACCAAATTTAAACCTAACTAACCTACTTCACGTGAGTTGGTCTAATTCGGTTTTGCTCTAGCATGTCGGTGATTGGCCATATAAGCCCCTACGAAGACAATGGGGAGGACTTCGAAGCTTATGCCACTAGGGTGAGGTTGTTTTTCGAGGCAAATTCCATTCCGGATGCTAAGAAAGTACCTACCTTTTTAACTATAATAGGCCCTAAAACGTTTGGTTTAGTTATGGACCTAGTTTCTCCTAAAGCACCGGAAACTTGCACCTATAAGAATTGGTACAGGCCCTAACCGATCACTACAAACCCCGAGTAGTTCTCATCTATGAACGTTTCAAATTTTATTCAAGGCATCAGACGGGAAATGAAAGCATTGCAGAGTTTGTTGCAGGAATAAAAAGCCATAGCCGTACGTGTAAATTTGGGGACAAATTAGATGAAATGCTAAGAGATAGGTTTGTAATGGGTCTCAAAGAGGAGTCTACCCAGAGAGCCCTATTAGCCATACAGGACCTAACTTTTAGTCAGGCTGTAGAAATAGCTACGGCTAGAGAAGCAGCTGCTAAAGATGTTAGAGCTTTTGGAAATCATAGTAGTAAAGCCCAACACGTAAATAGCTTTAAATCTTCTAGGCCTGGCAGACCTAACGAGCCTACTAGACAGGCAAATAAAAGGTATGAGGCGAATACGACTAAGCCTACTAATTCTACTAAGCCTTCCAAGCCATGTACAGGGTGTGGAAAACACCATTGGAAGAAAGATTGCCCTTTTAAAGAAGCAGTTTGCCGAAACTGTAGTAAAATAGGCCACATAGCTAAAGTGTGTTTTCAAAGAAAACAAAGGGTGAAAATTCTAATTTTAACATTTCTAGTATAAATCCTCAAAAGGGAAATACTTCGAACATTGGAGTGGAGTACCTATTCTATGAGCAGCAAAGTGGGAAAATACAGGCCCATATATTGTAGAGGTAGGCCTAATGGAATTACAGTTCCTCTAGAATTGGATACGGGTGCTGCCCGGACGGTCATGTCCAAGGTAGTTTTTGATAAGATTTTCAAAAACACACCTAAACTACATGCATCTAAAACGATTTTGAAGAAGTACGGGACATACAAATACCTATTTGTGGAGAAGCATACGTCACAGTTACACTTAACCAGAAAACTTTGTCTCATCCCTTAACCCTTTTAGTGGTGGATGAGCAAGGGCCTACTCTACTAGGCCGTGATTGGATTGATGCTTTGGAAATGCCAATTGACAAAATCTTGCCAAGGGGTCAGGCAGATGTGCATACACTTCATATCCATCTGACATAGACTCATTGTTAAGGGAGTTTTCTTCTATTTTTGGGCCTGAAGTAGGCAACCTAAAAGGCCATCAGGTCTGCATAGAAGTAGATCCTAATGTAACTCCGAAATTTTGTAAGGCTCGTTCAATTGCGCATGCACTGCGGGAGAAGGTAGATTTAGAAATTGACAGGCTGCTAAAAGATAAAATTATTGAACCAGTCACACACGCTAAGTGGGCTGCCCCAGTAGTTCCTGTACTAAAACCGGACAAGTCCGTGCGGTTATGCGGGGATTACCGTTTAACAGCAAATAGAGCCGTCCTTCTAGATTGCTATCCTATACCCAAGCCTGATGAATTATTTAGCTCTCTTGCTGGGGGAAAATTTCACAAAACTCGATATGTCCCAAGCCTATGCTCAACTAAGTTTAGATGAAAACTCTAAAGAATTAACTATCATAAATACGCACCGAGGCCTATATAAGTACAATAGGCTATGCTATGGAATAGCATCGGCTCCAGGTATTTTTCAGAGGACAATGGACCAAGTTCTAGGTCACATTCCAGGGGTACTTTGCTTTCTAGATGATGTCCTCATTTCAGGTTCGACTAAAAAAGAACACCTAACTAGATTAACCACGGTTCTAAAAAGACTCCGGGATGCTGGACTTAAGCTAAAGAGAGAAAAGTGTTCATGGGTCACTAACGAGGTTTCATATTTAGGGTTCCGCATAGATGCCTCAGGCATTCATCCAACGGTGGATAAACTAGAAGCAATAGAAAAGGCACCCCTCCACAAAACATCACACAGTTACAAGCTTATTTAGGTCTCCTAAATTTTATAGGAAATTTTTGCCTAATGCATCGACTTTCCTTGAACCCCTAAATAAGCTATTACGATCTGGGGAACAGTGGAGATGGGAGAAAACTCAAAAGGAAGCATTTGAGGCTTCCAAGGACGTACTACTAAAGTCCACTCTCCTAGTGCATTATGATCCTAAACTTCCTCTCGTAGTTTCAGCAGACAGCAGTTCTTATGGAATTGGGGCAGTGTTATCTCACCACATTGATGGTGTAGATAGGCCTATCTGTTTTGCTTCTAGAACACTAACTGAGACGGAAAGACGATATGCACAAGTGGAACGTGAAGCATTAGCCTTAGTATTTGCAGTAAAAAAATTTCATTTCTATCTATGGGGTCATGAATTTAAACTAATTACTGACCATAAGCCTCTTTTAGGTTTATTTTCACCTAATAAAAATATTCCAGTTATGGCCTCAGGTAGGATTCAACGATGGGCACTGATTCTACAAGCCTATAAATTTGACTTAGTACATCGGTCAGGTAAACTTCTAGGTACGGCTGATGCGCTAAGTAGGTTGCCCTTAGAAAATCCAAATGATTGTGTACCTATACCTACAGAATGGGTTCACTTGGTGGAGTTTTTGGAATCCACTCCAGTATCTGCAGTACAAATAGAGCAGTGGACAAAATCAGACCCTATTCTGTCTAGGGTCATCCATTTCTGCTCAGTTGGTTGGCCTACTAAGGTTGAGAGTGAATTACAGCCTTTTATTCAGCGTCAGTCTGGCCTCTCTATTCAAAATGGCTGTCTCTTATGGGGCCACAGAGTGATTATTCCAAATAAAGGCAGGTCGAATTTAGTGAAGGAACTTCACGCTGAACACATGGGCGCAACAAAAATGAAAGAGCTGGCGAGAGCTTATTTCTGGTGGCCTGGTTTAGATGGAGAACTCGAATCATTGGTTCGTTCCTGTCAAAGCTGCCTAGAGAACAGAGATCTCCCAAGGAAAAGTCCACTTCATCCTTGGGAATGGCCTACTATACCGTGGCATAGGATCCATGTTGACTATGCAGGTCCTATAAATAATATTTATTTCCTAGTCATGTGGACGCCTACTCTAAGTGGGTGGAAATTTTTCCAACCACTTCCACGACTTCGGGTGTTACTATTCGCTTACTCCGTTCAGTTTTCGCTCGATGGGGTTTACCCGTAGTCCTGGTTTCCGACAATGGTACTTGTTTTACCAGTGAGGAATTTCGTTCCTTCGTCCACCTAAATGGCATTAGACATGTCCGGTCTAGTGTTTTCCACCCATCTACTAACGGTCTCGCGGAAAACATGGTCCGTACTTTCAAGTCGGCCTTGCGTCATTCTCGTGGGGAGGAAATGCAAGTGGTGTTGGATAAATTTTTGTTTAAATATCGAATAACACCACACACCACGACAGGGGTGTCTCCCTCTAAACTTCTGATTGGCCGGGGAATTCGTTCAGTTTTTGATTTGTTACGTCCAAACGAAATGTTACAACAACGAGTTTTACGCCATCAGGAAAAACAGAAGTTGTACCACGACACTAAAAGAGGAGAGTTCTAGAAGCGAAACCTAATGATCCAGTTGTGATTCGCAACTATGGGGCTGGACCAAAATGGGTTCCTGCAACTGTGCAGGAGAGAACGGGCCCTGTTTCCTTCAAGTGCCAACTAGAAGATGGTCGTTCTATTAAACGCCATCAGGACCAGATATGGGAACGGGAAGTGCAGAAGGACCAGAGTCTTCCGGAAGAGAGAACTGATCCTCCGGAAAATGGTTCAACTTGCCCGCCTATACAGGTTGCACCTGATCCTACTACATCAACCCCGCTCCGCAGGTCGTCTAGGGTCCCTCATCCCCCTGACAGACTAAACTTGTAGGGGAGGAGTGAGGTGACGTGTATGTATATATATGTATATAGTCTAAAAGTCACTAAAGAGTAAATATCACTAAATCTAAGCTGAATGGCAAGAGAAGCCATAAACGAACCAACGGGCTGTTCGTATTGCTTTGGTCTGGCCTAGACATGTTTTTTCCTATCTGACCTAATCTTTGGTGCTGAGTAAAATTAGGTGATGAATCTAAGGTAACAAATCGGGTAGGAAGTTGTTCGTACTTAAGTATAGTTAGGGGTAATGTCTATAGCTTCTAAATTGGTAATGTAAGAGAGAGTTAGGTAGGCTGTTGTGGGACACAGGAATAAAACGGTAGGCTTCAAGGAATACCTAATTCAACGCACCGGTAAGTGCTTTTGATTGTTTGCTAGAACCTAAGTAACCTAACTGGGGTGTCTACCCCACGCTATCACAGTACCCATCAATACCAGTACCGTGCCAACCAAAATTAAGTCACGGTCCATATCAATTGCGGACCAAGTCACAATTTACATCCATATACATTACAATATATATACTTAGGAGGAAAAGTGTAGGTGTGGCTGCAAAGACTGTACAATAATGTAGAAATGTGTGTGCACCAATTTTGGGTCTCCCATTTAAAGGTGTTTGTGGGGCAAGTGAAGATCATGAGTTTTTCAATACCTCACAGTACTATGGGGGGCACCGCTCGGCAGAGGAATCTCTTTAAATAGGGTGTGTAAGGACAGAGAGTATCCCCTAACCCAAGATGCTGCCTCCCTATATCCCACAACACCTGTGTTGAGCTGTGGGATCTATCACCCAAATGCACATAATATATATGAAATAAACTAGTACCATTCATGCAATAAAAATGGGCTTAAACACCATCACCAGATGTCCCTTGCAGACATCAAACTATCCAACCTTCTTTTGAAAGAATCAAGTGTATCTGAAGTCACCACTTCTTCTGTCAGACTGTTCCAAAATTTAATTACTCTGTTTGTAAAACTATGTTTTCTTAAATTTGTTCTACATCTTGGCTTAAATAATTTCATACTATGACCTCTAGTCTGATTATTGTGATCTTTAATGAAAAGAGACTCAAAATCTATCTTATCCAACCCTTTTATTATTTTATACACCTCTATCATATCACCCCTTAACCTCCTCCTTTTTAATGAGAACATGCTTAGATACGCCAGTCTTTCCTTATATGTTGATATGAAAAGAATAGACCCGTAAACAAGGCTTTATTCAACTCAAAACATAACATACATCTGAAAAGCAGAAAACAAAATTAGTGGAAGCAAACACTGAAACACATATGCAATATTAATAATATAAGGAAGCAGTAATGGTCAGTGATAATTATTACATTATCACGACATTCTCCCCGCCTAGCAGAGAAATCACCATCCATAACTTTGGGGCTCTCGACGCTCTCGAGTGGAACGTCGCAATACTGGTTCGTCCGGATGAGCAGAAGGAAGGGCGATGTTGTCTGGCATATCTGCTGCATCTGTAGGAAAACTAGGAGGTGCATCCCGGGGCATATTGTCACTCCGATGTATAGGTGATGCGGTGGTGGGGCCTGGTGCAGGCGGTGAATAGTAGGACAGGGTGACAAATCCCGTAGGGACACTGAAGACTCACGGCCATCTGGGTACTTAACGTGTGCGTATGTCGGGTTAGCCTGCAAGAGCTCGACTTCCTCCACCAGTGGCTCACTCTTGTGGGATCTGACAAATCGACGCAGGAGAACAGGACCAGGAGTCATCAACCAGGTCGGTAGCGATGTGCCCTGACATGACTTTCTTGTAAAGCCAAAGAACCTTTCATGCGGGGTCATGTTGGTAGAGGTGGATAGCAAAGAGCGAACAGAATGGAGGGCCTGAGGCAGAACCAACTCCCATTCGTCTTCAGGTATGTCATAAGACTTCACGGCCAAACACACGGATTTCCAGATTATGCCATTGTAACGTTCAATCTGGCTATTTCCTATAGGATGGTATGGGGTTGTCTTGCTGGTCGCCACTCCACGACTAGTGAGATATTCCTGCACCTCACGTGACAGAAACGCTGTCCTCGATCAGAGTGAATAAAGTTTGGCATACCACAAAGAGAAAAAATAGTGTCGAGGCACCTCACGACAGTCTGGGACGTCATGTCATGGCAGGGAATGGCGAAAGGGAATCGAGAGTACTCATCCACCGCAGTGAATAAGTACTTGTTTCTGGTACGGGATGGGACCGGCCCCTTAAAATCAATACTTAATCTCTCCATGGGATGGGTCGCCTTGATAAGGGTACTTTTCGCCGGCCTGAAGAACTTTGGCTTTATTTCCGCACATACACGACAAGACGAGCACACACTTCTTACGTCACTGGTAGAGAATGGTAGGTTTTTCGACCGAACAAAGTGCAACATCCTAGTGACACCCGGGTGACATAGACCAATATGTATGTCCGTGAGGCGGCTTGATGGGGAAAGCGAAGCACAGAAGGCTCGAGTAAGTGCATCTGGAGCGACGTTATCTTTACCTGGCCGATAACGAATCGAGTAACTGAAAGAAGCTAGTTCGAGTCTCCATCCTTGTATTTTATCATTTTTGACCTTCGTCCTTTTCCGATTGTCCAACATAAAAGCCACAGAGCGCTGGTCAGTAACGATGGTGAAATGTCGACCAGATAGAAGGTGAGACCATTTTCTAACAGCCTCGATTATGGCTGTTGCTTCTTTCTCCACGGGAGGATAGTGCGTTTCGCTCACATTTAATGTTCTAGACATAAAGGCGACCGGGCGACCATCCTGGTTCAAGGTGGCCGACACAGCCACGTCGGAAGCGTCACACTCCACAACGAATGGAATCGTGTCATCAATGCTACTAAGAGCGGCAGTTCCGAGCAGTTTCTTTAAGGTATTAAAAGCTGTGATGGCTTCGGGGTTTAAAGGAAACGTTTTTGCTTGATACAGTGGTCGAGCCTTATCGGAGAATTCAGGAATCCATTTCGCATAATACGCAAACATGCCAAGGATCCGCTGAAGCGCTGAAGAATTAGTAGGAGGTAAGAGGTCCTGAAGTGGTTTTAACCTGTCCGGATCCGGTTTGATCAGACCGTTTTCTAGTTGATAGCCAAGTATGTTGATTGATGGCGCTGATATTACCGATTTTGACTTGTTGAAGGTCAGATTCCTTCGTCTAGCCGCCGCAATGAAGTTTGCAAGATTAGTGTCGTGTTCCTTTTGGTCCCGTCCAGCGATAGTGATATTATCTAGGTAAGGAAATGCGCCACAGAGACCCTCTTCCTCAACGAATTTGTCGATGACCCTTTGGAAGACTGCAACTCCATTAGTAACGCCGAATGGTACCCGGGTGAACTGGTACAATTTTCCGTTTGCTTCAAATGCAGTAAAAGGCTTATCCGAATCATGGATACGTATTTGATAATATGCACTCTTCAAATCAAACGTCGAGAAAACTTTATACTTTGCTAAATCATTGATCATGTTTTGAATTCTAGGAAGCGGGTAGGCGTCGAGGTCAGTATAGATATTGACCGTACATGAGTAGTCGATACAGAGTCGCTTCCTGTGGCGCTCTGTCTCATCCTTTGCGATGACTATCTGCGCTCTCCAGGGCGATGTGCTAGCTCGATAATACCTTCGGAGAGGAGGTTGCGGATCTCCTGGGCGATGAATTCTCGGTCCGTCGAGCCAAAGCCCCTAGACTTTGTGGCTATTGGTTTAGCGTCCCTCTTCATGTTAGCGAATAGGAGAGGCTCTGGTATGTCCGCTGCAATCAAACAACAGGTGGCATTATTTTGATTGGAAATTCGGAGCTCAGGCTTCTCTCCACCATAGTCAATTGTCACCGAAGAATGCTGCTTCTGGAAGTCTATGCCAAGTATGATATCACCGCATAGATCTCTCACTACTCCAAGACGCGTTCTCGGTAATCGCAATTGCTCAATTGCAAATCCGTAATGCAGATCCCAGTCACGGGAGCGACTACTGAAGTCATAGCTAGGGTAATATCTTGCTGTACTGGTTCAATACAAAGCTGCAGTCGACGAGCGACCTTTTCATTTATAAAGCTGTTAGTGCTTGCTGAGTCGACAAGGGCTGGAATTGGATGCCCATTGATCGTAACCGTGATGCAAGAGTAACGCAGGCTCTGTGGAACTGCAGCTATGATTGAGCAGAGGGAGGGGGAAAAGATAGATGCGGTAATCTTTTAGTTGTCTTGGACTGACAGACCTTCGCCCAGTGACCCACTTTGCCACATGATGAACAATCAGAGTTCTTGGCTGGACACTTGGCTCGGGGATGGATACCACCCCCACAGAACCAACACTGTTGCTTTTTTACGGTAGCAACAGCAATCGTAGAACGCTCAGTCTGATCATTTTGCTGAGAGGCTGACGTGGTTGTGTCCCCAGACGGCTGGTAGAGTTCTGTGACCGCAGTGAATTGACCAACCGATTGGTATGATTCTGAGTTACGTTGCGCAAGGTCAAGAGCTCTAGCCCGGTCGTATGCCTGCGTGAGAGTCAGGGTTTCATTCTCCAAAAGACGCTGCCGGATCACCGCAGAGGAGAGTCCGTTGATAAAGGCGTCACGAACAAGTTCCACTCTGTATTCTTCCGTCGATACAGGTTTCAGATCGCAATGCTTGCTGAGTCTGTGCAATTCCTGGAGAAATTCGTCCAACGATTCAGACACCTGTTGTCGTCTTGTGGCGAGAAGATGCCTAGCGAATATTACATTCTTTTTCTTTACATATAGTTTCTCAAGCACCGCCATGGCGGCACCATAAGTCGTCTCGTCGGCAATGTGCTCATATATATCAGCCGATACATATCTTGTAACAACCATTTCTATCAGGGGCCTGATCTCCGCATTCTGTGATGAAATTTTCAAAAGTTCTTCGCCAGTGCTTAAATTCTTTTTCCGCATTTGGAACGTTTGGATCAATGGCTAGTTTTTCCGGGCATAATATACGTTCCATATTTTGATTTTCAAAAACTGACTAAGTGACTTTAAACTAATATGTCAAAGCTAATCGACTCTCTGAATGGCTGAATCTCATCTGAATCTAAATGACTTCTCTAAATGACTGAATCATTGAATGAGTTGAATAAATTGATATGAAAAGAATAGACCCGTAAACAAGGCTTTATTCAACTCAAAACATAACATACATCTGAAAAGCAGAAAACAAAATTAGTGGAAGCAAACACTGAAACACATATGCAATATTAATAATATAAGGAAGCAGTAATGGTCAGTGATAATTATTACATTATCACGACATATGTCAATTGTCTTAGAGATGGGATCATTCTTGTTGCTCGTTTCTGTACTTTTTCCAGTTTTTCAATATCTTGTATCAAATAGGGACTATTAAATTGAATGCAGTATTCGAGGAGGGGTCTCACATATGAAATGTAAAGTTGCTTTATAATATTGGGTGATTTGTATTCAATGTGTCTCTGCATGAGATTGAGTCTAGCATTTGCTTTATTTCTGATTACCATACAGTGATTTGAGGGTTTAAGTTCATTTGTCACAGTGACACCCAAGTCTTTCTCTTTATCATCATTTTTAATCCAAAGTCCATTCATATTGTATTCAAATTCTGGATTTTTTGGCCCAATATGCATGACATTGCACTTATCAACATTAAATGTTTAGATGTTGTGTGTACTTATTCCTCATTATTCAGGTGGTCAGGTAAAGATCGAGGTCTTTTATGTTTCTAATTCAATCCCAGAGACTATTGATCACAGTTTGTATAATGAGAACAAGAATTGTTCGAGAGAGCAAACTTATACCCAGTGTCTCAGTATGAGGATAAAGATCAAAGTGTTCACAGTACAGAGATGAGAATGAAACACAAAATTTAAGAGTGAATTGACTCTATACAAAAACTATTACCCTTTCTCAAACTGTGTGATTATTTGAATTACCATCTTCCCCCCTCTTCCACCCAAAAAACAACAACAACAACAACTTATATTGAAGAATTGTGGTTTACACGAAATGAATTAGAAAATTACTAAATAAAGGTATGCAAATAATTTTACATGTATTTTTTGCACAAATACTTGTTTATCAGATTTTCTTGTTTATTTTTACGATATATTGTATGCTCAAGCTCTTGGTCTAACTCTACCAATGTATTGTACTCCACTAGGCCTATATTAAATTTGAATGCTTAAAACAATTCCAAATTTTGTCTTCAATGTATTATAGTTCTTTTTCCGAGAAATAACGTTTTACAAAAGGTAAGGCTTTGCCTATAAAAGAAATGCTTATTTTACTAATTTTGGGAATAAGCATGAGCAGAAACATTAAGTCTGAGATTTAACTTACAGTAGGTCTAGAACTGGATATCCTTGCTTTTACGGTCCTAAATTCTAACAAATAATGTGACGATCCTAAACTATGTAGAACGAAATTTTATAGGTGATCCTTCAGAATTTGGCCGTAATTAGTTTAAAATAAATCGTTATTTGACGAATAGGGTAGTTATTGCTTTTAATGCACTAAATTAGTTATTTTTTGATTAATTGTTAATTAAACATGGCAGGCAGACCTATAACACTGGGGAACACAACTTGGTTATTATATAGAAAACGGCGCAACCCGAAGTATGATGTAAAAAACATTTTATTAGGTCAATTTCGATGTGCTGAAGCCAAATCTGTTAACCATTTGGTGTGCAAATTACATTTTTACAGATTATAAATAAAATTACAAATTTTTGAAGTTCATTCATTTGCCCATCATTTATGTTTTGGTTCCAATAATTTTGCTCCGCGAGTCAAAGTAGTTCTTAACAGAAGCAATTTTATAACCCTTTTAAAATGCGCCCTTTTAATGTTTGTATAGCAATGGAGTGTGAAGGGTGTTCTGTTAGATACATTGAAGCTATTGTAAAGTGTTACGAAAATGATGAAGAAGCAATTCTATTTTTCCAAAAACATGGTGTTTTGCTTTCTGAGTTGTCGTGCCCAACGTGTGGTTATTTTACTCTTAGGTTAGGTTAGGTTAGTTTTCATGTGCTTGTTAGCCATTTTTTAGGCAAATGCTTCAAAATAAGAGTAAAATATAAATAACATTTACTCTAATTTGAAGCATTTGCACACCAAATGGTTAACAGATTTGGCTTCAGCACATCGAAATTGACCTAATAAAATGTTTTTTACATCATACTTCGGGTTGCGCCGTTTTTTATATAATTACCCACAACTTTTGGTGACTTAGATGTTAGACCTGTTTCTGGGTATATTGAGGTCGCTGATTCTAAAAATGATATTAGTTTTTCTCCATCAGCTCTGCTTATCAAGATATGATATATATCTATATATATTTCTATATAATGTATATAATATTATATAATTGCTGACTGGCAATCATTGTTGTTGTCAATTGAATACAAAAGTATGATGAATGTCAGCAAAAATAGTGTATTAACATCAAACAAGCATAAGGTACGAAAAATATTTATTAAATTCAAACAAGCTTGAGGCACGAATGGCAAAAAAAGTTCTTTCATTGAGACATCTCACATAAACCGCGTTTCTGAGATTTCTTGCGATGAGATGTGCCAGGACATTCGCGTTGGATGCTCCAGCAGTAATCTGCCATCATGTGAGTATCCCATCGTCCGCGGTACCGTTCTTCCATGGTCCTTAGTTCTTGGTGAAATCGTTCACCCTGTTCCTCGCTTAGATCACCGAGGAAAATCAGGATAGGGGGTATTTATAGACCACCTGAGGGATGTTCAGTTGGAGGAATCCCCAAAAGTAGAGAAGAAAATAAGTATGTAGAAAATCAACTTATTGATGAAATAAATAAAGCAATGACAAGCAATATTATTATTGTTGGAGATTTCAATTATAGGCATATAGACTGGGAAATATTACAAACACCAGAAAGTAATGAGAGATTCTTAGACTGTATAATTGAGAATGGTTTAACCCAGTTAGTAAAGGAGCCAACCAGGGCTGATGCCATTCTAGATTTAATTCTAACAAATAATCCAGATACCTTCCAGGATATCTCGGTTTCAGAAACACTAGGTTCAGGTGATCATTGTATCCTTCGGTTTAATATTGTTTGTAATTCAAGACCTAGTAAAAATAAAGTAGAAGTTCCAGATTTTAAAAGAGGAAATATAAATGGACTAGTAAATGATCTGTGTCTAATAAATTGGACAGATATTCTACAGCCTGAACAGACAGTAACTAGTATGTGAGAAAAATTTAAAAGTATAATAATGAACATACAAAGGAAGCATATCCCACAGTGTAAAATCAGAACTGGAAAAAATAAAAAACAACCTTGGATAAACTGCAATGTAAAAAGAGCAATTAGAGAAAAAAAAAAGCATTTCATAAATTCAAAAGAACTAAAAATGGCACACACTCTGAAATATATAAAAGTAAAAGAAGCATTTGCAAGAAAGTAATCAGAGATAGCAAACGTGACCTGGAAAAAAGCCTAGCCAAGAATTCAAAAAACAATCCTAAGAAGTTTTTCAGTCATTTCAATTTGAAAAGTAGAGTGAAAAAGAAAATTGGCCCCTCCATATAGATGATAAAACTATAGATGATGATCTTGAAATAACTGAAGAACTAAACAAATACTTCTCATCAGTATTCACAAATGAAAATTTAAATAATATTCCTGATCTTATACTACCAGGATAAGATAGAGAAATAAATGAATTAAGGGTAACAAAACTAGATATCTTAAAAGCAATAGATAAATTAAAAATGGAAAAATCTCCAGGGCCAGATGAAATGCATCCAATAGTCATAAAAGCTGCCAAAAAGAATATAGCACAGGCACTAGAAATTATTTTTAATAAATCATTGATATGTACTGAAATTCCAGAGGATTGGAAGAAAGCAAATGTGGCTCCAATCTTTAAAAAAGGAAATAGAAACTTGGCAAAAAACTACAGACCCATCAGCCTCACCTCCATTACTTGCAAATTACTCGAAAGTATCATTAGAGGTAAAGTTACTGAGTTCCTTGAAGAGTGCAACCTTATAAATGATAGCTAGCATGGCTTTCGAAGTGGAAGGTCCTGTCTAACCAACTTGATTGAATTTTATGATGGAGTCCTATTGCATTTGGACAATAAAGAGCCAGTAGATATAGTATACTTAGATTTTGCAAAGGCATTTGATACTGTTCCTCATGCAAGATTGTTGGTAAAAGTTAGAGCCCATGGTATAAGAGGTCATATAGCTAATTGGATAGAAGAATGGCTGAGAAATAGAAAACAGAGAGTTCATCTAAATGGAAATAAGTCTACTTGGAGACCCATATTGAGCGGAGTCCCACAGGGGTCTGTTCTGGGACCTCTGCTTTTTGTTGTCTATATAAATGATCTAGAGAAGGGCCTATCATGTAAAACCTCAAAATTTGCTGATGATACAAAATTAGGCCATAATGTTAAGTCAGTAGCAGGAGCAATGACAATACAAAAAGACTTAGACAGAGTAACAGCCTGGGCAGATAAGTGGGAGATGAAATTTAATGTTGATAAGTGCAAGGTTATGCATATTGGGCCAAAAAATCCAGAATTTGAATACAATATGAATGGAATTTGGATTAAAAATGATGATAAAGAGAAAGACGGGTGTCACTGTGACAAATGAACTCAAACCCTCAAATCACTGTATGGTAATCAGACACACATTGAATACAAATCACCCAATATTATAAAGCAACTATACATTTCATATGTGAGACCCCTCCTCGAATACTGCATTTAATTTAATAGTCTCTATTTGATACAAGATATTGAGAAACTGGAAAGAGTACAGAAACGAGCAACAAGAATGATCCCATCTCTAAGACAATTGACATATAAGGAGAGACTGGCGTATCTAAGCATGTTCTCATTAAAAAGGAGGAGGTTAAGGGGTGATATGATAGGGGTGTATAAAATGATAAAAGGGTTGGATAAGATAGATTTTGAGTCTCTCTTCATTAAAGATCACAATAATCAGACTAGAGGTCATAGTATGAAATTATTTAAACCAAGATGTAGAACAAATTTAAGAAAACATAGTTTTACAAACAGAGTAATTAAGTTTTGGAACAGTCTGACAGAAGAAGTGGTGACTTCAGATACGCTTGATTCTTTCAAAAGAAGGTTGGATAGTTTGATGTCTGCAAGGGACATCTGGTGATGGTGTTTAAGCCCATTTTTATTGCATGAATGGTACTAGTTTATTTCATATATATTATGTGCATTTGGGTGATAGATCCCACAGCTCAACACAGGTGTTGTGGGATATAGGGAGGCAGCATCTTGGGTTAGGGGATACTCTCTGTCCTTACACACCCTATTTAAAGAGATTCCTCTGCCGAGCGGTGCCCCCCATAGTACTGTGAGGTATTGAAAAACTCATGATCTTCACTTGCCCCACAAACACCTTTAAATGGGAGACCCTAAATGGGTGCACACTCATTTCTACATTACTGTACAGTCTTTACAGCCACACCGACACTTTTCCTCTTAAGTATATACAGTGGAACCTCGACTTACGAATTTAATTCGTTCCGAGACCCTGTTCGCACCTCGAATTGGTCGTAAATCAAATCCATTTTTTCCATTGAAATTAATGTAAATTTAATTAATCCGTTCCAGCGCCCAGATAATTGTACTTTTAATGCTTTGTAAGAGTTTATAAAGAGAAAATATAAGAGAAAAAAATTATACTAAATTTAATAAGCTGTATAATTTTACTGTACCTTTGTGGAGGATAATCGCTGGCATGAGTGGATGGTGATGAGGAAAGGAAGGGGGAGGGAAGTTACTGTTTGGAAGGAGAGTCCCCTTCCATAAGAACACTGGGCACCTCTCCTTCAGGGGTTTTGTCTCTTTTCTGTCTCTTTAATTCAATGGTTATTTTAAGTTTTCTTTTTTCACTGCCACTATCACTCTTCACTTTCTTGGGAGCCATAATGAAGGGCTTATTAAAGCAATAAATGAAAAATCATAGAGCAAATATGCGAGAGATAAAGCAATAAATGAAAAATCACGGAGCAAATATGCGAGAGATCCACTCGCAATCGCAATCGAAGCGCCGGGCATATGTTCGTATGTTGATTTGGTCATAAATAGAGGTGTTCGTAAGTCGAGGTTCCACTGTATATTGTAATGTATATGGATGTAAATTGTGACTTGGTCCGCATTTGATATGGACTGTGACTTATTTTTGGTTGGCATGGTACTGGTATTGATGGGTACCATAATGAAATTGACTGGATCTTTGGATCTGATATATTTGCATGTCAGTTATAAATAGATATAGTGTGTAACATTTGTGGATAGTAGGCTAGCCTATTATGACTTTGATCCTCTGGATCCAGAGATTCTATCTTTAGTTTTAAATTGATAATTAATTAGTTTTGTAAAAATTGGTTATTGCCAATGTACAGGCAGTTTTTACATAGTGGAGCCACCTCGATGGGCCGAAGTGGCCCCTAGTGTGCCCACTAAAAAAATTTCTTATGTTATCTGGGAAACGATCCAAATGACTGTGGAGGTAATGCAGTTTGATGCTCATTTTACAGCCAAGTTTACAAAAAGAAGAGAGCATATTCTCCACTAGTTCACCGTAGTTATCGGCCTTGTAGTTCCCAAGGAAATTCTTCACAACCATACTAAATGATGACCATGCACGTGCCTCAATGTTGTCCATTGAATCTTGGAAACGCGGGTCTTTCATGAGTTCCCGGATTTGCGGTCCATCAAAAATACCTGCCTTCAGCTTTTCCATGCTCAGCGCAGGAAATTTTCTATATATGTAGCCAAAACACGTCCCATCTCTGTTCAAAGCCTTTATAAATTGTTTCATCAAACCTAGTTTGATGTGCAGTGGTGGCAATATGATCCTTTCTCTGTCAACCAAAGCTTCTTTGATGATATTTTTTCTCCAACCACCATGTTTTCTCTCAGAGGCCACTGTCTTCTCACCCAGTGTTCATCTTTAGCTCTACTGTCCCAGAGACATATAAAGCACGGGTACTTGGTGTACCCGCTCTGCTGGCCCAGGAGAAAATTCACCATCTTCAGATCCACACAGATCACCCATTGGTGGTCTCGGTATGATATCTTTTCTAGGACTAGGGCGACTGTCCCGTGCTCTTCTCTCATACCGACTGAGTGACCAATTGGGATTGATCTGTATCTGTTGCCATTGTGTAGAAGAACACATTTTAGGCTCCGTTTGGAGCTATCTATGAATAACCGCCATTCACTTGGTGTGTATTCCGATATGCCCATTTTCATCAGCAATCCGCGCACATTGTTGCAGAAAACTAAATCGTTCTCTTTTGAGAAGAAGGGTAGTAAATCCTTTTCTCTGTCGCGATATAATGTGATTTTGGTTCCCGGCAGCAGTAAATTTTTTTCTCCCACCCTGGAAGCTAACAATTCAGACGATTTCTTTGAAAGACTTAAGTCCCTTATGAGGTTGTTTAATTTGTGTTGACTAAAACCTTCTGCAACTGATGACGGTCCTTCGAAATCACTGTCATTTTGCCCACATATGCTTTCTTTGTCAGTAGCAGATTCATCATCTTCTTGAGGGAGCTCTGGAAGATGGCTGAATGATGGGACAGGTATCTCATCTGAATGTGAAACAGGCCATCTAGCTGAGTCTATGTCAGGATACGTCCATTTACTCCGGTTACGTCCATTGATGCCCTTTATATTCACCAAACAAAAGTAACAGTCATCACTGTGGTTTCTCTGTTCTCTCCATACCATTGGTATACCAAATTTCAGGCACCTCCTCTTTCCGTTGGTCCATTGCCGCAGATGCTCCGTACACGTTTTACACACAACATGAGGAGCCCATGGCTTATCTTGGTCCCCTAGTTGTACTTTGAAATAGGCAAAATAAGCTTTTTTCACAAAATCAGTAATAGTTTTTCTCTGTTCAATGAACGTGTACTCTCTGCAGATAAAACAAAACACATCTGGATGATTTAAACACTTTCTTCGTGATGAAGCCATGTCAACACCTGTAACAGGAAAGAATTCACATTAGTACATGTACAATACACATGCAAAACAGCAACATCAGCAAAATCATAGCTACAATTTAATTATACAGATGCATTTAGATTTACGAGCAACTCATAATACCGTTCCAGAAGGGTAATAAAGTAGGTAATGACGTATGCAATATCTCAAAAACTAGAGCTGCTAGAACAAAATGGATGATATTTTCTGAATCAGTGGCATGAAAATATCCAGAATAAGGTCTAAAATCTCAGGCACCAAGAAAATTTTTTTTTGTTCCCCAGTGTAATTGGTAAATATTTACATTAGGGTCTCCACCCAATTTTGATGCCAAAATACATTTTCCTAGTAGTGTATGTGCTTTGTTCAAATCTGGCCTTCATTTTATGTGGAAATGAACCAATCAAAAGTTATGAGTAGGGCAGTCAAAAGTCAATAAAGTAAAATTGTTTCCTATGGGGCACTTTTCGTTGAAACGACTGAAGATGCAATAAAAACACCTGTAGGGGGTATATTACCAAAGTTAATAGGTCAACCAAAAGTCAAATTTTACCTGTTAGGTCAAAAAATAGCAATGAGGTAAATAAAGTCAATTTTTTGGAATAAATAATTAAAATAACTAAAAATTGGCATCTTTTTGGTTAACTGGCAACTTCGCTGTTCGTATTTGTCTTATTCAGTTATGTCCGTTCTGGTTTTGGATGTGGTTGTGTTGTATGTATTGTGGTTACTGGTTACCATTTTTGATTTGTGATTTTTTCTGATTTGTGATTTCACTGATTTCGATTTCTTTTGATTTCAGATATTTAAAATGCCAAAAGTTGCAGTTAGTTCTATTGCTAAAGTGCGCGCTATAATTGCAAAATATCCTAATGAATTCATTTGTTCAGGAAAAAATGAGCTATGCTGTCAGATTTGTTGTGTTGTGGTCAAGCATGACAAATCCTTTTTTGTGGATAAACATCGCTCTACCCAAAAGCACCAGCGTAGTATAGACCAAAATGTGGGAAATGAAAAGACGCAAACCCTTTTAAAGTACAAGTCTTCAGATTTTTCGGAAAAACTTGTGACTACATTTCTGTCAGCCAACATACCTCTTCATAAGTTGAGCAACCCTCATGTGAAACAATTGTTCTCTGAATTAGGTGTAGCAGTGCCTTGTGTGTCAACTTGCAGATCAATAGCAATGAAACAGGCAGAAAGCCTGACACTTTAATTGCATGTGTCAAGGCTTCTACTCTTAAAAACAAAAGAAGGAAGGAATTGTTTGCTGAAATAGGAACTCCTCCAGAACCGATTGTAACACGTTGGGCAAGCTGGCTGAACGCTGCTTTTTATTATGCAGACAATTTTCCAAATGTGAAGACAATTGTGGAAAATTTTGAAGATGAAGGAATCATTGTTCAGAAGGCTAAGAGAGTGTTGCTAATGAAAAACTGCCAAAGCAACTAATGTCAATAAAATGAATTATAGTTTGATTGCTAGCTTAGTGACTAGGATGGAAGCATCTGATTGCACCATTAGAGAGGCATATGAAACCATTTCTTCTATCAACCTTGGCGAAGATATGTGTTCAGTAAAACAATACATTGAAACAAGACTCAAGACAAATGGTATTTGTGAAATAATTAACCTCAGTAGACCTGAAATCTCACCAACAGTTTATGGTCAGCTTTTGCAATGTCAACCAACAACTGCCGCTGTAGAGAGATCTTTCTCCATGCTTAATAAATTATTAAGTAAGGATCGCAATTTTTTGCCAGAAAATGTCGGCAAATACTTCATAATTTACCACAATCGGTCAACTGATGTAGAAGAGCAAGAATAAGTAATTAAAGTATCGTTTTTATTATTGAAAGTAAAGGCAACTTTATAAGTCAATTTTTTCAATTCGTAAGGTCAACTTTCTTAATTTTTTCGGTCAACTTTTGACTGCCCTAGTTATGAGACTTCAAAATTTTAACATATTTTGGTTCATTTCCCCATAAAATGAAGGCCAGATTTTAACATTGCACATCAAATACTACTAGAAAAATGCATTCCAGTGTCCAAATTGCTAAAGAACCTACCTAACCTAACCTACCTAACAACCTAACCTACCTAACAACCTAACCTACCTAACCTAACCTACCTAACCTAACCTAACCTAACCTACCTAACCTACCTAACAACCTAACCTACCTAACAACCTAACCTACCTAACCTACCTACCTAACAACCTACCTACCTAACAACCTACCTACCTAACAACCTACCTAACAACCTAACCTACCTAACCTAACCTACCTAACAACCTACCTAACCTACCTAACCTAACTAACCTAACCTACCTAACCTACCTAACTAACCTACCTAACCTAACCTACCTAACCTAACCTAACCTACCTAACCTAACCTACCTAACTAACCTAACCTAACCTACCTAACCTAACCTACCTAACCTAACCTACCTACCTAACCTACCTACCTAACCTAACCTACCTAACCTACCCTAACCTAACCTACCTACCCTACCTAACCTAACCTACCTAACCTACCCTACCTAACCTACCTAACCTAACCTACCTAACCTAACCTACCTAACCTAACCTACCTAACCTACCTAACCTAACCTACCTAACCTACCTACCTAACCTACCTACCTAACCTAACCTACCTAACCTAACCTAACCTACCTAACTAACCTAACCTACCTAACCTAACCTACCTAACCTAACCTACCTAACCTACCTACCTAACCTACCTACCTAACCTAACTACCTAACTAACCTAACTACCTAACCTAACCTAACCTACCTACCTACCTACCTAACCTACCTACCTAACCTAACCTACCTAACCTAACCTACCTAACTAACCTAACCTACCTAACCTACCTACCTAACCTAACCTACCTAACCTAACCTACCTACCTAACCTACCTACCTAACCTAACCTACCTAACCTACCTACCTAACCTACCTACCTAACCTACCTAACCTAACCTACCTAACCTACCTAACCTACCTACCTAACCTACCTACCTAACCTAACCTACCTAACCTACCTACCTAACCTACCTACCTAACCTACCTAACCTAACCTACCTAACCTACCTAACCTACCTACCTAACCTAACCTACCTAACCTAACTACCTAACCTACCTAACCTACCTACCTAACCTAACCTACCTACCTAACCTAACCTACCTAACCTAACCTAACCTACCTACCTAATCTACCTAACCTAACCTACCTACCTAACCTACCTAACCTACCTACCTAACCTACCTACCTACCTAACCTACCTAACCTAACCTACCTACCTACCTACCTAACCTAACCTACCTACCTAACCTACCTAACCTAACCTACCTACCTACCTAACCTAACCTACCTAACCTAACCTACCTACCTAACCTAACCTACCTAACCTAACCTACCTACCTAACCTACCTACCTAACCTACCTAACCTACCTAACCTAACCTACCTACCTAACCTACCTACCTAACCTAACCTACCTAACCTACCTAACCTACCTAACCTAACCTACCTACCTAACCTACCTACTAACCTACCTAACTACCTAACCTAACCTACCTACCTAACCTACCTAACCTACCTAACCTACCTACCTACCTAACCTACTACCTAACCTACCTCACCTAACCTAACCTACCTACCTAACCTAACCTACCTACCTAACCTACCTAACCTAACCTAACCTACCTACCTAAACCTAACCTACCTACCTAACCTAACCTACCTAACCTAACCTACCTACCTACCTAACCTAACCTACCTAACCTACCTACCTAACCTAACCTACCTTACCTACCTAACCTACCTACCTAACCTAACCTACTACCTACCTAACCTACCTACCTAACCTACCTACCTAACCAACCTAACCTACCTACCTACCTAACCACCTAACCTACCTACCTACCTAACCTACCTAACCAACCTAACCTACCTACCTACCTAACCAACCTAACCTACCTACCTACCTAACCTACCTACCTACCTAACCTAACCTACCTACCTAACCTACCTAACCTAACCTACCTACCTAACCTAACCTACCTAACCAACCTAACCTACCTACCTACCTAACCTACCTACCTAACCTAACCTACCTACCTAACCTAACCTACCTAACCAACCTAACCTACCTAACCTACCTAACTAACCTAACCTAACTAACCTAACCTACCTAACCTAACCTACCTAACCTAACCTACCTAACCTAACCTACCTAACCTACCTACCTAACCTACCTAACCTACCTACCTAACCTACCTAACCAACCTAACCTACCTAACCTACCTACCTAACCTACCTAACCTAACCTACCTAACCTAACCTACCTAACCTACCTACCTACCAACCTAACCTACCTACCCTACTAACCTAACCTACCTAACCTACCTACCTAACCTACCTAACCTAACCTACCTAACCTACCTACCTAACCTACCTAACCTAACCTACCTAACCAACCTAACCTAACCTACCTAACCTAACCTACCTAACCTACCTAACCTAACCTACCTAACCTACCTACCTAACCTACCTACCTAACCTACCTAACCAACCTAACCTAACCTACCTAACCTACCTAACCTAACCTACCTAACCTACCTACCTAACCTACCTAACCTAACCTACCTAACCAACCTAACCTAACCTACCTAACCTACCTAACCTAACCTACCTAACCTACCTACCTAACCTAACCTAACTAACCTACCTAACTAACCTACCTAACTAACCTACCTAACTAACCTACCTAACTAACCTACCTAACTAACCTACCTAACTAACCTACCTAACTAACCTACCTAACTAACCTACCTAACTAACCTACCTAACTAACCTACCTAACTAACCTACCTAACTAACCTACCTAACTAACCTACCTAACTAACCTACCTAACTAACCTACCCAACCTAACCTACCCAACCTACCTAACCTAACCAACCTAACCTAACCTACCTAACCTACCTAACCTACCTAACCTAACCTACCTAACCTAACCTACCCAACCTACCTAACCTACCTAACCTACCTAACCTAACCTACCTAACCTAACCTACCCAACCTACCTAACCAACCTAACCTAACCTACCTAACCTACCTAACCTACCTAACCTAACCTACCTAACCTACCTAACCTACCTAACCTAACCTACCCAACCTAACCTACCTAACCTAACCTACCCAACCTAACCTACCTAACCTAACCTACCTAACCTAACCTACCTAACCTACCTAACCTAACCTACCTAACCTAACCTACCCAACCTAACCTAACCTACCTAACCTAACCTACCCAACCTAACCTAACCAACCTAACCTAACCTACCTAACCTACCTAACCTAACCTACCCAACCTAACCTAACCAACCCTAACCTAACCTAACCTACCCTAACCTACCCAACCTACCTAACCTACCTAACCTAACCTACCCAACCTACCTAACCTACCTAACCTAACCTACCCAACCTACCCAACTACCCAACCTACCTACCTAACCTACCCAACCTACCCAACCTACCTAACCTACCCAACCTACCCAACCTACCCAACCTACCTAACCTACCTAACCTAACCTACCTAACCTAACCTACCTAACCTACCTACCTACCTACCTACCCAACCTACTAACCTACCTACCTAACCTAACCTACCCAACCTACCTAACCTACCTAACCTAACCTACCTAACCTAACCTACCTAACCTACCTAACCTACCTAACCTACCTACCCAACCTACCTAACCTAACCTAACCTACCTAACCTACCTAACCTAACCTACCTAACCTACCTAACCTACCTAACCTAACCTAACCTACCTAACCTAACACCTAACCTAACCTAACCTAACCAACCTAACCTACCTAATCCTATATGTAAAGTTTTGCATATAGGTTCTCGCAACAATAATTACACGTATACAATGGATGATAGGGAGTTAGCGAGCGTTGACGAGGAAGTAGATTTAGGCGTACGCGTATCTAAGGATTTAAAGGTTAGGAACCAGTGCCTGGAGTCTTGCGCAAAAGCTAATAGGATGTTAGGTTTCATAGCGCGTAATTTCGAATTTAAATCGAAGGATATTATATTGCCCCTTTACAAGTCCCTAGTCAGGCCTCATTTGGAATATGCAGTTCAGTTTTGGTGCCCGTACTTGCGTGAGGATATTGATAGGTTAGAAAGGGTTCAGCGTCGTGCCACAAAACTTATTCCATCATTGCGCAATAAGCCTTATGAAGATAGGATTAATGAGTTAGACCTGTATTCACTCGAAACTAGGAGATTAAGGGGGGAGCTTATTGAAGTTTTCAAAATCGTTAATAATATCGATAACGTAAATTTTGACAAATTGTTCACTTTTGATAATAGTAATACTCGCAATAACGGATTTAAGTTGCGTGGCAGGCGTTTTATTACTAATATCGCTAAAAACTTCTTTATGTTTAAAGTAATTGATAAATGGAATAATCTTCCCGCGTCAGTCGTTCATTCTACCAGCGTTAATATGTTTAAGAACCGTCTTGACAGACATTTTAAAGGTATTAACGTTGTTTAATTTAAAAAACAACAACAGTTAGCAACAGAAGCTCTGGTGGTGGTGCTCGAGGATGAGTCTGTTGATGATGAATGCCAGCTTGTGACATGCCAGCATGTGATACCAGCAATAAAATTATTAAAAAAAAAAAAAAAAAAAAAATTAGACTAACACGAATGTAGATGTAGCTCATAGCGTAAACTAACCCACTTTTTGTTTAACACCTACTTTTTTTTTTTTTTTTTCTTATCCTCTCCTTACTTTGCATGTCTCTAATCTTTTCTTGCATGTTTGTAGTTTGCATGGTATGACAGTGAGTTAAGACTGTTTGCATGGTTTGTAAGCGTTCTTATTTTACTTCTTTTCATCTTTCACCCCTCTCCTATTCTCTCTGACTATTTTTCTGACTTGTCGGCAGTGGCTGGCGGATGATGATGGTGAGACACTTTTCCTCTTTTTCTGAATGAATGTTAACCCATGAGTGATAGGTGTTGCTCTTACTTAACCCCTTATTCTCTTCTCTTCTCTTAACCCGCTACTCTTTCCTTTCTCTCGGGCTAACCTTAGAGTGGATCTTAGGGTCTTTGTTAGCCTTAGCTTCTGTAGATCTGTAGATTCATTGTAGGAACACTCAGATCTATACTTTCCATTGTCCAAATTGCTAGAGAACCTAACCTACCTAACCTAACCTAACCTAACCCTAATATCAATGGAATCATAAATGGGCTTACCTTTTTAAATGTTGAGTGGTGGATAGAGCTTGGCAATAGCCCTAAGGAAGAGGTGCATTACTGTCCCATCATCTGAATGGGATGCGAGGAATAGGTACCTTGCAATGTAATTGCTGTATAGTTCATCCCTATTCCCTGGTCGTAGTATCCACTCCTTCATGTCTCTCCATAAATGCTCTATGGTCTGCGTGTGAATATCAGTAGTGATGGGATGCTTAATCGGAATCAGAATTGAGAATTGGAAGAATCGAGCATTTTTCAGGAATCGGAATCGAGAGAATTGTACCATGATTTCCGATTCTTAAAACGATTCTTTAACTTTTAATTGAACCAGTTTTGCAATGTAAACTTTAAAATTTAAATGAAAGAGGATAACAAATTTTATTTTTATTGTATTGTAGCTCTAAGGTTATTGTATTGTAGCTATACATTAAATTTTATTTTTATTGTATTGTAGCTCTAAGGTTATTGTATTGTAGCTATACATTGATGTGTAATCAAGAAGATTAAAATGAATTGTTACAACTTACAGTTGATTTTTATTTTTAAACCAATCTATTATAATTTATAATTTATATTACCATACTCATAATGTAAATAGTTAATCTTACCAGAGTAAAATATGACAATTTCCAGAAAAACAAGTATAGAATTATATTTAAAAATATTGAGAATCGGAATTGGAATCGAGACTTTTTAGTGGTATCGGAATCATTAAAAATTTTGGTATCGTCCCATCACTAAATATCAGGATTCTGCGGGTCTATGAAGTTTTTCGAATGGTTCACCATTCGATGCGTGTATCCCTCGGGGAGGTTAGAAATTCCACTATACGATCTCCACGAATCTGAGTAAATGACACTCCCTGGCTTTATCATTTTCTGGATTAGGGGAATTAACGTTTCCGCTGACCGAGTAAGCACTTTCACCACAAATTTCTTTTTAGCTACGCGCTCTATTCCACCAAAAATCCAAATGCCCCCCATAATACGCTCTTGGTGATACTTACGATATCCAAATTTTGATTCGTCAATTTCCACAATTATCCCATTTCCACCTATCGGTTCCTGATTTTGTAGCCAATGTGAACAAACCTCACAGCAAAATGACCTCCAGTCAACAACAGTTTTAGATGATATACCAAGATTAACTTCACAATAACGCTGCGAGAATTCCTTGCGCAGAAAGATGTTAATGAAACACAAGTTAAGAGATGGAGATATCTGAGCCTCACCTACCGTAACCATGTATCTCTAAATTAAGATATCGTAAATGAACATCATCGCCGGCGTTTCTTATTTTTCTTATCAGTTACTCGTTTCTGGCATTGAAATCTACACCTTGATTCATCGTAGGAACACTCAGATCCACACACACTATATTTAAAAGACGACTGTAAAACACCATGTTTGACAAAAATTTCTACAGCAGAATTATCAATATTGTTAATATCTATAAGCACATCTTCGAAATACATTTCACACCCGTCACACGCCATATTGGAAAACCAACTAATGAAGAAAACGGAAAATACTGTAGCCGCATACCTCATTTTTTGTAGCCAAATGTGATTTTTCCACCCAAGTAGATATACTTATGATGATGTCATTCAAAAATTATGACCAAAATAGAGTTAAGAAAATAATTTCTTTAAAAGCCTATAGGGTCATTCTCTGTCAGATCAACCAAAAAAATTGAAATTAACACCCTCATCTCTCATATTTTGCTGAAATTTGGTTTATAGGGAGTTTGTGAGCCCTGAATCCATTTCTGAAATTATAAGGTCAATCCGACCAACGGTTCAAGAGATATGACCTCGGGCAATTTAAGGTCACTCGTGAGGTTACTAACATTTGGCGAGCCATAACTTGGGTAATAATTGTCATAATTATATAAAAGTATATATATTTAGAATCAGAAAACGAAAAGGAATCCAAATATGCAAGTTTTAGAACTCTAGGTTGAAAAATAAAAAAGTTATACTGTAACCAAAATTTGAGGTCACGATTTGACCTCTGGGGTATCAATGAGAATTTTTTTTTAATGTAAAAAATGAAGGCATAGGCATTGGCTATTAGAATCAGCAAAAAAAAGTTTGTTTATGTTAGTATTTTTCATGTAACTAACATATAAGTGAACACCATATTCATAAGTTGTGCGTCAATTTTACCTTTTTTTCACACTTAAGCTCATAATTTGACCTATAGAAATTAAAATTACATTTTTTATAGATATAAAAAACAAAGTCAGAGTTCTTGACTAATAGAAACAATCATAAAAAGTTTGTTTATGTTGGTACTTTTCATGTAACTAACTTATAAGTGAACACCATATTTATAAATTGCTTGTCATTTCAAGGAATTTTTATATCTTAGCTATCAATTTGACCTCAAGCTCCAAGAATTTAATAAAAATTGTATTTCACTGCTAATCTACACTGGCAATAATAGTTATAATAGTGAAAGGGGAAGACTAAGCTCACATGTAGCCTAAACAAACCTGTTGAAACATGTTGCTACTTGTCTAAGTGCAGAATCAACACAGATAGTTGCAAAATTCCTTGTCTACAGGTTAGTACAGTTCCAGCCAGCACTGTGGGTGGCTGGTGGGTATGGTGTTTTAATGAGCCTCAGAGACTATCAAGGCCTAAAATATTAAGTGTGTATAGCTATATATTTTCTAAAAAATATATATTACCTAATTGTAAATCCTATATCTTTACAGATCAAAATACAATGGTTCGGCACTTGAAATACCAAAGCTGGGCACTTGCGGTATTTTTTGTGGTACTGCGGTACTGCGGTACTACCGCACTACCAAACCGGTACCGCATAACGCAGTACCGCAAAGGATCGCTGAAAGTACAGCAGTACCGCTACCGCATTCAAATTTCCCGCGGTACTTTCTGCGGTACCGACAAACATGACTTTTCAAAAAATTAACTTTTTTTGAAGTAAACCTTATTACAGGAGTACAGTAAGACGAATGCTGCGTGTGTTGCATCAGCCTAACTCTAGACACGTTAAGTTGCCATCCTATCACAACGCCTCAGTGCAGTGCTTGCTTTTGAGCCGGTTGCACGTGTGTTACATTTCTGTGACAAAGATCGATTTTTAGCCATTATGGCAAAAAGTTCAGGTGCGAAATCGCCGATATGCAATTTCTGAAAATATGTGCTATTACTTGTGTTGTTCTTGTGTGCAGTACCGCAGTACCGCGGAACTCACCAGGGGGACCTGAAAAAGTACCGCAGTACCGCGTAACGCACTGGGCATGCTGAGGTACCGCAGTACCGCGTAACGCACCCCCAAATTTTGGTACCGCGCCCACCACTGTGAAATACTGCCAGGACCCTATTCAAAAACACAAGAAACGCATAACAATCAATCTTAGAAAAGTGACTGATGGGTCATTCTCTGTCAGATCAACCAGTGCCTAACACCCTCATCTCTCAGATTTTGCTGAAATTTGGTTTATAGAGAGTTTGTGGGCCCTGAATCCATTTCTGAAATTATAAGGTCAATCCGACCAATGGTTCAAGAGATATGACCTCAGGAAATTTGAGGTCACTTGCGAGGTCACTAACATTTGGCGACCCATAACTTGGGTAATAATGGTCACAATTATATAAAAGTATATATATTTAGAATCAAAAAAACGACAAGGAATCCAAATATGCAAGTTTTAGAACTCTAGGTTGAAAATAAAAAGTTACACTGTAACCAAAATTTGAGGTCACGATTTGACCTCTGGGGTATCAAATGAGAATTTTTTTTTTAAATGTAAAAAATGAAGGCATAGGCATTGGCTATTAGAATCAGCAAAAAAAAGTTTGTTTATGTTAGTATTTTTCATGTAACTAACATATAAGTGAACACCATATTCATAAGTTGTGCGTCAATTCTACCTATTTTTTCACACTTAAGCTCATAATTTGACCTATAGAAATTAAAATTACATTTTTTTATAGATATAAAAACAAAGGCAAAAAATGTAAAATTGTATTTCACTGCTAATCTACACTGGCAATAATAGTTATAATAGTGAAAGGGGAAGACCTACTTAGAGGATTCATGTGCTAGCCTAATACAATTTTTGCATGCTCGATGCTCTCATCAATTTCTTTTTGTGGAAAAATGTATTGAATTCTGCTGCCTCCTCTTAGGGTAGGACAACTCATTACAGTTAATATATGATGTCCTGGCACTGCACATGAATCCTTGTTTGATGGATAATAATATGCACTTGATCCTGATGACCCAGAGGGATGTAGAAAGTTCACAGTGAAATCATCAAACTCTTCACAATATTCCTCCACAATTCCATACCAAACTTGCATGTCATAAATGCAGCCAACATACTCTCCTGGTTTGACACATTTTAGGTTACCAAGCATTGCAGGTTCATTAGTAAAATGACTTTTCCTTATTCTTTCTTTTCTCCAATGCCACTTGAAATGGGATACACCATCAGTTCTTCCTTGTTTAGGGGAACAAATCTATGATATTTCTGAGTTCCAGGAATAGCCCTACTATCCTTGAATCGATGTTCCAACCGTTCTTCTGCATCTTTCAAATCAGCTGTAGTTACAAAGAAAAAATTTATCTTCTTGCTCAAGTTTTCTTCACAAAACTGAAACATGTGTTCTGGTGTAAGAATTTGCCTCTCTGTAGTTCTCTGTAAACTGGCACGAGCAGTAGCTCTTTTCACTGTTCCTCCAATCCCATCACATGCATTTTTGCCATGGGATGTAGCAAAGAAGTGCCATTCACAAGACAGACCAAAATCCTCTTCATGGTAACAGAGATTTGTGAAGTTGTATCTGTTCTTATATTGGCCAGCACATCCATCTGAGAAATAGTGCACCTTCTTCAATTGTGGGCATCTGAATTTAACATATGTCATAAGCTTCAATATGAATGAGTAAACCATTATAGTGTTGTGTTTTAGTGATGCAGATAAGAAACAGACACTAAAATGGCTAAGTTCCTGGTCTGCAGATGATCTATAATAGATGACAAAAGGGTGAACTGTACACTGTGAATTGTCCAGTGAAACCCTTGGGCAGCATCCTGGACAATGAAAGAATAATTCTCAGAGAAATCACCTACTATAACTACCTCGCTCTGAGGTGGTAGTGTTTCTTTCAACTGCTTGAAGTACTGTGATTGTTGCTGAGCAACAAAGTGATGACGAACCATGCGGGATATTTTCATGCTTAGGGATGATAAGTATTCATGAAGTGGCTCCACCTTATCAACCATTGTACAACTGTCAACAGTCACCCATTGCTTGTAAGATATTTCATTTGGAGCTGATTTCACACTGTCAAGTAACTCAAGAAAATCCAGGACACCCTCTTCTCTTGGGCAATCATTGCAAAGTTGCATCATGCAAGTCTCTCTTTCTGTACTGCAGACTGTAATCCATAAGATCCTTGTATGAAAGACCTCTTTCTCCCAATGCAGCCAGCTGCAATTTTGGATTTTGATGGTATGTGCAGACACAGACAGAATGAGTCCCACCACTACCGGCAAGCACACAATATGATGGCCGTAATTTTGCAAATGTGGAAAATCCTATTTTGGGATTCTTTTCATCATTTTTATATAGTTCAAACATCTCTCTTAAATTCCCGAGGACCAATCGTTTTTGCACCTTCATTGCACCTTCAGCACTGATAACTTTCACGCAATCCTTTTGGCCAGGACACATACGACTAACCTCTTCTGACTCATAGAATCTTCTAAAGTTCTATATCTTTGTGTTCTTCAGATATCACTTTTCCTTTGCTCATTAGTGGAATCTTCGGAAGGATTCCATGTTCTGATTTAAGTGAACGGCTTCTTTTCACCATGTATGTTGTAGTTTGAAAGAAACTAGCTGTTTTTTCAATTGTGTATGGTGAGAGTGTCAATATTTGTAGTTTGTGATGGTGACATTTGCTCTCCAGGAATGACTGTTTCAATTCATTCATTAATTTGTCAAGATGTTTTTCAGATTTAGTTTCAGGTTTTGAAGTATCACTTACCTCCTTGGTAATTTGAACACCATAACTGAGTTCTAGCCTCTCCTTCAGGTGTTTCTGAGCAGATGATAGCTTACCACGAGCCTTGCGCTTTTTCTGGCTTAATGACAGCCCTTCTGAAAAGAACAGAAAAAAAGGTTTCACACACCTGAATATTAGTAATTAAATATTAATTATAGTACCTTAAATGCTATATAATTGGCTCTATAGTAGATCAAACAGACCTTGTAGTAAAGTATAAGTTATTATTATAATTTATTACTTACTTTTTTAACTGGTGTTTGGTCCAGAAATGCTAGAACTGGTTCAACTGAAGTTGAAGGATTTTCCTTTATCAAGCAATCACTGTCATTGTCCAGATCTTGAATTGAAGAGATGTTACTCAAGCCACTGATAGTAGATGATTCATTTGAATCCTGCTCAGACTCATTGTTTTCAGTGGTACTAAGTATAGTGGGGTTTTTCATTATCAGTTTCCAGCAGTTCACACACAACAATGAGTCTTTTTTCACTCTTCCAGCACATTTTTCAACAAGTACATTATAACATTATAAATACGCAATTGCGCAAATAATAACATATACCATTAGACTCCTAAAATTATGCCGAAACATTTGATAACAGCCAGTATTGTCAACTTGGTGGAGACCCTAATGTAAATATTTACCCAATAATTGAATGTCTGGTTAGGTCAACTGAATATTTACTATTACACTGGTCTCTGGTAGAAAGTTTTAAAAGCTCGTTTTCAATGTTTTTCAATGTGCTGAAAAACAAATTTCACCTTCAAAATTGGCCAAACCTAAAATAACCTAAGCAAACCTAACCTAACCTAAAACTAACTGATTCAAATTAAAATTGGTGGAAGTGCCATTTTTTTACCCTTTTCCAGTTAGAGAGTTTAAGCTTCATTAACTTTTTAACAAATCATTTGCGATGGAAATGAGTATAATTTTTTAATTCAGCATGTTGAAACGGAGACTGGTGTAATAGTAAAAAAATACCCAATTGAATGCCGGGCTAGGTCAACTGTATACCCTTGATGATTGGTTAGGTGAAGTCATGATATTTTCGTTAGTTTAAATAAAAATATTACTTTAACCTAACCAATCATCAAGGGTGTACAGCGTATAGTTGACCTAACTGAGCATTCAATTATAGGTCTGCCCACCATGTTTAATTTACAATTATTCAAAAAATAACTAATTTAGTGCATTAAAAGCAATAACCATTTGTCAAATAATATATTTTTTAAACTAATTTACGGCTGGATTCTAAAGGATTGCCATTTTTTATATACAGTATATATATTAAGGTAGGTTGATTTTCCGCATTTTTTTAGATATTGACTTTGGACTAGTCGAGATAGTCAAGGCTTAATATGATAATAACTGACAAAAAATTTCAGATCCCTAGCTTTAACTGTTTTTTGAGGAAACTGTTTCAAAAATCGTCAAAAAATTGTACCGAAAAATACAGCATTTTCACAATTTTTGGTTGAAAAAATCATGCTATTTTCATAAAAAAATCCTGAAAAAAGTTACAATTTTATTGAAAAAAAGTAAAAAAAAACATGTACAGAGTCAAATAGACACATTTAGATTCCAAGATCATCAAAATTTTCACTGTAAGAGCCCTTAGAAGCAAAGGAAGGCCTCATCTGGCAGCGTAGGGCTTTGGCCAGAATGTGTTTGTCCCTTGATTCAAGTCCATAAACAGTATGGGAAGCTTCAGATGTGAGCTTCACGGCCCTTTCAACACTGAGAATGTGAAGGCAGATCAGGCAGCTCCAGCTTGGTGCCATTCAGCAATGCTTCTTGAAGCTCTTGGTCAGAAAAGTCTTCTGTGAGAGCAGGTTCACAGATGCCACTTTGAGAAAGGTTGTTAGTTCTGACCAGTGGGTAGCTTCAAAGTTGATGGCTGTGATCTTCTTCAGCCTCCTCTTGGCTGGCTTCCCACTTCTGAAAGAATAATAATTAATTTATTTTTTATTCCAGTTTAAGATTTAATCCCTATTAGTCTCAGAATTGCTAATTTAATTTAATTTAACTTAAATTAAAAAAAAAAAAAATCATTCTTTTTCAGGAAGAAGGTAAGATTATTTCCATTATCAGAGGCGATGGGGGGGAATTGGGATAAGAAAATGGGAAAGAAAATTTGATTATGGGGATTTATAGAACTCAGGCCTTTTTTTTATTAAATAAATCCCCATAATCAAATTTTTTTTTCACATTTTTTTAAATTAATAAATGCTTACCTGATGGACAGAATTTTCTTGAACAGCTTCTCTCACTTCCAAGTCATCGGACTTCATCATGGAGTACAGCACATTCTCGGGCAGCAAGGCAAAAGCATTGTATTTCAGGTTCTTGAAAGCAACACCCTGGATTTCTTCAGACTGCTACTTGATCCTCTGGATCATGTTGAAGATGTACAGCTGGAGGGTTCCAGCACAGGTGAAGCAAAAAATTTTCATTTTGACACCCAACCATCTCAGATCTTGCTTATTTTTGGTGTATAAGGTAAGTTTGTGCAAGAAAGCCAGCTGTGAAAGTTTCAGCTTCCTATGACCATTACTTCACGAGTTATGAAGGTCAGAAAAATCAAGGTTAAGGTCAAAATAGCTCAAGGTCGGCATCTTTGGATGCACCTCACACATTCACTAATTATCGTAACCATATGAAACTATATGTTTTTGTACTCAGAATGAGCTGTAGAATCCAAAAATGCAACAAAATCAGCAATAGGAGAACAAATAAAAATGTTCACCCTTTTTCAAGGAACGAATTGACCTTTTGACCTTTAAGTTCACACATTTTGGGGAAACATTTCTTTACACAAAATGAAGTTCCATCATTGCACTTTTAATATAAACAATAAAAATGTATCTTATTCACCAACTATACTGTCTTAAAGAATTTTTCAAATTTCTGGCAAAATCGCCATATGTACCGTATATGCATATATGTACTGTTAAAATCTAGAGATATTCATTATTTAAATTACTTAAGCAAAAATAAATATTATTAGAAACGTGATACAAAATCACTTAGATATAAGCTAGGTACCATAGGTATAACTATGATATAGATCTCTATTTTATTGTGGTCTCCTCCACCCCTACAACCACACCTTTCCACCCTTAGAAATATTTTACTTTTTTTTTATAATTACTTTTATTAATAATACATTAATACAAACATATATATATAGGAGTATCATATAAAATAGGAGTAAAAAAGGAGTATCATATTATGTAGACCTGTATTCTATAGATACATATTAAACTAGAGCTCTGTACACTTTCGACTCAAGAACAGGAAACTGTGGCAAACAGGTCTGCATGATTACCCTCAGCTGTTAGCATCTCATGATCATCAAAGGCATACTGAATTATTCTTGAACCTGCTGTCAATGATGGAGCAGTCATTGTCTGGATAATATCAGATGATAACATCCAACATGAGTCAGGACGAGAAGGGAAACTATGTTTAGAACGTCTTCCATGTGGAGACATAAAATTGACCTTATAATCACTAAATTCTTCTGATACTTCAACCACTAATCCAAACCAAATTTTATTATCATAGTTACAAGCTACATATACCCCAACTTGTATATCTTCAGTTGAAATGTGCTTTTGCTCATGTAAATTATCTTTAAACGATGGATGCACAACTGTCATAATTTTTGTAGGACCTGAGGAAATCTCACCAACCTCCAACTGGGTATGACTAATAGGCACAAATCTATGAAATCTACGAGTACCTGGGATGGTTACAGAATTTTTATATCTATTTTCCAGGAATTCAGTTGTCTGCTGGACATTTTGTTTCGATAAGAATACAAATTTTGTGCTGGTATCTTTCTCATCCAGAAATTTCATCATGTCAAGTGGTGTCAGAATTTGGTCTTTAAATGTACGTTGAAGACTGGCATGAGCCGTCATTCTTTTTGCTGTGCCTCCGACTCCATCACAAGCACTTTTGCCATGTGAAGTTGCAAAAAAGTGCCATTCAGCATCCAGTCCAAAGTCCTCTTTGTGGTGACACAAATTGGTGAAGTTATATTTATTCTTATACTGCCCTCCGCAACCATCAGTAAAGTAATGAATCTTCCGCAGGCCTGAGCTCTCTCTTTTATCATGGGGATCAGTTGCTTTAAGAACACAAAGACAAGGTTTGTACTATGTTTCATGTCATCAGAAATGAAACAATAACTTTTAACTTTAATTTCAACATCATTTTCATTTACTTTATAGTAGAACACAAATGGATGAACTGTTGCCTGACTATTTTCCCAATGGTAACCTTGTGCAGCATCTTGTACAATAAATGAGTAGTTTTCAGAGAAGTCTCCTAGGAGAATACCTTCAGTGACCATCAGATTAGCTTTCAGTTTTTTTAGGAAACTTGCTTGTGCATCAGCCACATAAGTGTGTCTTGTTAGTGCACAAATTCTAGTTGCCAAAGACTTAATGAAGTTTTCAAGGGATTCACCGATGTTAATAAGGGTTGTCCGATCCGTGGAAGTCCACTGCTTGTATGTAATTATGGTGCCGACTGCATCCTGAACAGATTCCAATCCTTCAAGGAATGCAATAACACCTTCTCCTGGACACAATGCACATTTTTGTAGCATACACTCTTCCTTTTCACTGTCACAAACTGCATAGAGAATGAGGTCTTTATATGATAGTTGTTTTTCCCCAAAGCTGATAGCTGAAGTTTGGGATTTTGGTGGTAGGTACAGACACACACAGTGTGTGTTCCTCCAGCTCCTGCCAAGACACACCACTTGGGTCTCAATGCAGCAAATGATGAGAAACCTATTTTTGGACTAGTCTCATTTGCCTTGAAAACAGCAAAAATCTCACGTAAATTACCAAGCACCAATCGTTTCTGCTGTAGTTGCTTCTCTCCTTCATGATTCCTAATTGATAGACAATCCTTCTTGCCTGGCACATTCTGCTTATTTCATCTGATTCATAGAAAGTGCACACTGCTTCCTTCTCTTTGTTATAACCCGACCTTTGCTAATATGTGGAACTTCTGGTAATATGCCATGTTCTTTCTTTATTTTGCGGCTGGTTGAAACCATTCTTGTAGATGCATTGAAGAAAGATGCTGTTCTGTGAATGGTGTATGGTGAGAGTGTAGTATTTGAATCTTCCTCTTGTAGTCAGTCGTCTCACTGAAGGCATTCTTGAGTGCTTGCATCATTCCTGCATGCCTGCGAAAATGATATACATGTTTGAGTAAATTTATATGCAAACATATGATCTATATATAGGCTTAGTATACTTTAATGAAGGTACTACAGATATATATACAGTACTCACAAATTATTGTCATCCATTTTAGATTGCTTTTCTTCACTTTCTTGTGTAAAACTTGTCATATGAAGTTTCTAGCTTTCTCTTCAGGGATGTTGATGCCATTTCAAATTTTGTTTCAGCCTTTGAAGATCTCCCTTTTCGTGACAGACCCTCTGAAAAACAAATAAAATAAATTATAACTTTTTTTAATCAACTGTAGGCCTATAGATGTACATGTACATTACATATGAATTTGGTAAATACCGTATATATAATCATAACTGTATTGATCTTCATTATATAAATTGATATGCATACATCTGAATTTGTCAAATATATAAAGGTTGTAATGTTCATACATGTAGTTATATATATTGATGCTTTGTTGCTATAATATCTACAGGGTGGGCGGAAAGTAGCTCCCTATTTTGGATTGGTAAAAAAATACGTATATTATCCATTTATTTCAGAAGAAATAATATGAAAAGGTAGGCATACATGGTAGGTTTTCTCTAAAATTCAATGTGGGCTCCAACTCTTTCCACCAGCTTCTGGAGCCACCCAGGAATGGCGTCCACTGACTTTAGCAGGAACTCCGGCGGGATGGAGGACATGACTTCCCGAATTCGGTCCTCCAGTTCTTCCAATGTCCTCGGTTTGGTGCGGTAGACTTCTTCCTTTACCCACCCCCAAAGAAAGAAGTCACACTGTGTCAAGTCGGGGCTCCTGGCTGGCCATTGATGTGGACCACGACGACCCATCCAACGCCCAGGGAAGTGGGCATCCAGCCACTCACGGACAACAAGAGCGAAGTGTGGAGGGGCGCCATCTTGCATAAATATCAGATCGTCGATGTTCTCCCATGTGCTGACAACCGGCCAGACCTCGTTTCGCAACATAGCAAGGTACCGCTCAGCATTCATGGTGTTGCGCAGAAGGAACGGGCCCACAACCTGATCTGAGGTCATACCACACCACACCGTTACACTGAACCGATTCTGCCGTTTTTCAGCGGTAACCATGGGATCCTCTCCTGCCCAGTAGTGGCAATTGTGGCGGTTGACAAAGCCTCCGACGTTGAACACCGCCTCGTCGCTCCAGAGGATGTTGCGGAAGAGATGGGGCCAGTCTTCATGCCAAGCCAGCATGATTTCCCCGAACTCCATGCAAATGTCGCAGTCCTCGTCCGAGAGAGATTGGCAGTAATGCGGCTTCCACGCACGCCAGTTCAGCTCCTTCTTCAGCACAGTTCGCACTGAGTAGTGGGAGAGTCCACTTTCCCGAGCTGCCTGGCGAGTTGACTTTTGTGGACTCCGTGCGAACATTTCCTGAACTGCCTGCACCATCTCCTGGGCCCTGGATGTCGAAGGGCGACCACATCTTCGAACATCTGCCACAGACCCCGTGGTCATGAGCTTCGAGTGGCAGTTCTTGATTGTTTTCGGGTCCACTTGGGCACGTGGTCCGTGAATGGCCCGCCACCATCTTTGAACTCGAACGACAGATTGCCAAACTTCGTACCGTGCCGCCAACTGGGCACGCTCCTGCAGTGTTAAACACAGCCATGTTACCCTTCAATCTGAAATGAAAAAAAATAAATGAACGTTACAATTGTACCACTTTAGAGAACACTTTAGAGAAAAAAAGATTACCGTTACAATTGTACCACTTTAGAGAACACACCATAACAATATAACAATACAATCACAATTTATACATAATTTATATATAATTTAAATTAGGGAGCTACTTTCCGCCCACCCTGTACATAAATTAACACTTTAAAAATACTTAAACTTACTTGTCTTCACTGGTGTCACATTCAGCATTGGAAGAATTGTGTCTAAATCTCCTTGGAAATCTTCAAACATTATTTCAGTAGTACACCCATAGGCAGAGGAATGTTTTTCTGTGGCAGTGGCATCAGTGTCTGAGTTCGAATCTGAGACAATATCAGAGACTTTTTTGTCTTCAGCTTTGATTTTATTGATATCATTAACACAATTTTTACAAATGTAATCTCCATATATTAATCCGTGAATTCCTTGCAGTGTATTACGGACTGGCACAAGTGCTTTTTCGATCTTCTTATGTTTTCTAAGAGGATCAGCACAAACTTTTCTACCCATCTTGTTTATCTGTAAGAAAGGCATAAAATAAGTAATTAATTTATGTTCACAAAATATATTATTTAACAGTACAGTACATATATGCATATACATATGGTGATTTGCCAGAAATTTGAAAAATAGCCAATTTGAAAAATTCTTTAAGACAGTATAGATGGTGAATAAGATACATTTTTATTGTTTATATTAAAAGTGCAATGGTGGAACTTCATTTTGTGTAAAGAAATGTTTCCCCAAAATGTGTGAACTTCAAGGTGAAAGGGTCAATTCGTTCCTTGAAAAAGGGTGAACAATTTTATTTGTTCTCCTATTGCTGTTTTCGTTGCATTTTTGGATTCTACAGCTCATTCTGAGTCCAAAAACATATAGTTTCATATGGTTATGATAATTAGTGAATGTGTGAGGTGCATCCAAAGATGCCAACCTTGAGCTATTTTGACCTTAACCTTGATTTTTCTGACCTTCATAACTCGTGAAGTAATGGTCGTAGAAAGCTGAAACTTTCACAGCTGGCTTTCTTGCACAAACTTACCTTATACACCAAAAATAAGCAAGATATGAGATGGTCGGGTGTTAAGCACTGATTCACCTGTGCTGGAACCCCTCAGCTGCTGATGGTGGAACTTGCTGTCCCTTTTGATCTCAAACCAACTGACTGCATACACTTCCACAATGAACTTGATGGCCTGGTAAAGCTTATCCTGTAGTTCTGGAGGGTAAGCACCTCTGGTCCACAGACATATCAATCTAATTGCCAAAGTCAACCATCTTGCATGGTTTAATGGTCCAATTTTCCAGGCAGCAAATCTTGGGTTGACTTTGCCCCTGGAAATTCCAAGCACATCTCTAGTCGCTACTGAGATCATTCATTGTCTCCTCAGCAAATTCCATGTCATCCAGGGGGCCACTGAGTTTGGTGAATTCCACTTGTGGCAGATCTTGGTAGTCAATTTCAGAGTTTCTCCAGCAGACCAGTGAAAGCAGTGGGACTTCTGGTACTGCCATCAAGATGCTTGAAAACAGCTCTGAAAGGAAGCTCATTCTGATGGAGTGAACAGCCAATGGTGTGCAATTTCCGCTCAATTTTATTTTCCAAAGCTGTTACAAGGCCTCCCACCCAGCCAGTGTTTGTATTTGTGTTGTCAAGGAGGACAGCTTTCAGGGTATGAACACTGTTAAACTCCTCCAAGACACTAGCAACTTCTTCACCAAGAACAACTCCAGTCGCACCTTTAATTGGGATGACTCTGTGAGTAAGATATGTTCCACTTTCAGTTCCTGGCTCCTTTGTTAAAGTCAAATGGTGCTCTTGTCCCTTTCCTTTCTTCAGCTTAGTCTCCCCATTTTCATCCTTAACTTCTCTGTATAGCAAAGTGTCCTTGTCAACTTTCCCATCAACCCCAATACAGACTAACTTTTCCAGACCCTCATTGTGCTTTTCATCACTTTTCATTCTAGCTTTTTCCCTGTCCATTTTCGATTTATCAACTATTATCTATCTCACATCAAGGCTAGGCTTAAGCAGGTCCATAGCTTGTAAGTCCAGGAGGAAGGCATTAGCAAGACTTGCCCCAAAATTGGAAGAAATATCACCCCTGATCAGTTCCATGGCATATCTGGGGTTTTTCAAAAAGCTGTAACCTCCACTTGGGTGCCTCCTTGGCTTGAACTCTTCAGCTTCACCACCAGATGGCTGAAATGAAAATAAAAAATAAATTACTAAAGCGAAAATGGGGTGAAATAGGGGAAAAATATGGGTAAAAATCGACGAAAATGGGTGGAAATAAGAATAAATTACTTAAATGAAAATGGGGGAAAAAATGGGTAAAAAGTCAGTAAAAATGGGCGAAAAAAAGAATAAATTACTAAAGCGAAAATGGGGGAAATAGGGACAAAAAGTAGGGATAAATTTGGGTAAAAATGGGATAAGATATAAGAAAAAAATATTACCTCTCCTTATTCTCCTGAGCTGGATTCAAAAGAAATATCTTGTGAAGGTATGGAGGCAAAAGTGGCCAAATCCACTTCCTGCTGCTGTTGAATCTGGCTCTGTAATCTTTCTGCTTCAGCTGCAGCCCTCTGGTCTCTCTTCACACCAGCTTTATCCACAGATCCCAGCTGGAAAGAGCCCTTGGGTCCTATTTTGGCCCTCTGATCTCTCAAGTATTCCCTCTCCTCTACTGGAACCTGAAATATTAAAGTACCGGGTATATTAAATAGCGGATCTAAAATAAGAGATAAAATCCTGAAAAAAAATTGATTATTAATTTCTATTACCAGGGGGTGGGGAAGGAAGATTACAGGAGGAAAATGTGGATATTTTTCAATTACAAGCATTGAATTTCCTTCCATTTAAAAGGCACCTAATCGCACTAAGTTAGGCCAGTTAAAAGTTAAAAAAAATAATAGCATTACCTTCTTACTGGGAGGTCAAGTGTAGATTATGTGCTGTGTTTGACAATTTTCTTTCTTGCACTTCACAGCATTGTCATCACAGGGATGAACAGGTAGCTTACAGGTGCAAGCAGAAATGTCAAAAAGTTTATCTAGCTTTTCCTCCAGATTCTGCTCCTGGACTGTAGAAAGAGATTTCCTGTTTATCTCTCTCGCTTTCTTGAAGCACACTTTATTCACCAATTTCACTACATAATATTCCTCATACAGGGGCAGCCGTGGGTTCACTGTCTGCCAGATCTCAATCACATCCTTTGCTATCTTTTAGCAATATCATAGTCTTTCAAGTCCGGGTGGCTGTTTTGGAGGAAATGACTGTGCTGAATAACTTGGTGGGGGGTAGGAGGCTCTGTTTTATCCAAAGGGGAAGGCTGGCCACTGAATTTTTTGGCACTATCACTTCGAGTTAACACTGCAGACTTCCATTTTTTACCCATTTTTATGAAATATCTGAAAATAAACACAATTAAATGAATGCATCATAAAATAACTTAATTTAATACACATTTTATAGGTAAATATCATTAAAAAATACAAAATAATACACTAATAAACATCTATAATGCATTTACAATAAGTTTCAAGCATTGTTTTGTTAAAAAAGCCAAATTTTAATTGATTATTTTGATAAAATAAGGTTCGATATTTTGTTTGTTTACATTGCGCAAATGCTGCGCGGCGCGCGCGCAATTTTACAACTTAAAAATAATTAACAATCCTCAAAAAATACAATCATTTTCACAAATATGAGTTGGTGCAACATTTTTTATACATTAATACCTTTCTATCTAGACTAGTCCAAGATCACAGTTCCAAAATCAACCTACCTTAATATATATATATATATACTTTTTTTTATTTTTTTTTTTTTATTTTTTAGTTCAGGAAGAACCGATTCGCCTCTATTTAAAGGGCATATCTCAGCGGAAAAACAAAGAAAAAGTGAGAGGAAAAAGAAAGGGTGGAGGGGACAGTCGAAGTGGAAAAAGACCAAGGACTGCAGGGTCGAGCCCCATCATCCTTGGGTGCTAGGGCCGGGAGGGCGCACGTGAAACCTCCAGGAACAAGCACGTACAAATGAGCACAAAGAGCACTCAAGAGCACGAGCTTAGAACCCCCTTGCGGGGATATATATATATATATATATATAGTGTGGACCAAAAAAATGAAGGTTTCAAAATCTTTGTTCCACATGAGTAATGTTATTCCTTTTGCTTACCTTAATCAAATTACAAAATTTGAAACCTCTACGTCAAGTTTTAGGGGTCCCGAGAAAATTGCACTTTTCCTTTTAATGCTGAAAAAATTAGTTTTTCCTCATTTTCATAAGTTCTGCTTTATTTTTTGTTGGAAATTCTTTACGATTCTTGAAAACTGTTTTGAGCAGGTATTGTTTGTCCTCTTCTTTAGTTGTCACTGCTTGATTAAATTTTTCAATCAATGCAACACCCCACTCAGCTGTGTCATTTGTCACTCTAAGGGCACGAACTCTAGCACAGCCTCTTTGGTACTCAGGATCTATTCCCCATGTTGATGCAGAATTTTCAGTGAAGAGAGAATTGAGATGTAGAGCATCAAAAAGAGATTTAGTCCTTGAAGTAACAAAATCAGAAATCCTTTTTTCTTTAAAAGAAGCTAGGGTTACCTTTGCTTCTAAACGTTTCAGTCCCTTATTTCTTGGAGGCATTTTGATATTATTTCGCATTTGCTCCTTTTCTTCAAGGGATATGCTTTTGTCAAAGAAGCTTAATCCAACAAGTGTTTCTGAGAGGTACCACAGATGTCGTTTAATGGCATTTTGGGCTTGCTTGATAACACTTGATATCAAAGAATTTTCCTCCATTATTGCAAGATCTTGCAAAAATTTAAGATCAACATTTGGGGCTTCCTCTGGTTGAGAAGCTTTTGCCCAAGATTTTGCATATACCAATGCAACAAATAAACAAATTTCTGTTATTGCATCAAGTTCTTTTTTAGTCATCTTAAATTGATTTTGGAGAAGAAAAAGCTTAAATGCATAAATTCCTTTTGCCATCCATCTTGCATGATGGTACGCTCCAGGTCTCTTCAAGGGAGTATTAGAAATGCTTTCTTCTCCAAAAAACAAGAGAACAAGTTGAAAAATTCTTTATAATCATCTCTTGGCTGTTTAGAGTTGAGTGCCTCCTTCATGATTAAGACTGTTTGATTTTTTAAATCTTGAACTCTTTCAATTATTCTGCAGCTTTGGGAATCAACAGCAGTTGTGATTTGAGAATGATCCATAAAATCCCATTGAGTTTTGAATCTTTTGAAGATTGGAATATCAGGTTCAGAGGAATGGCCCATAGAAGTCCGGAAGACTTGAGATAGGACAATCTCATAAATATGCTACTTTGTGTAGGATATTCTTGCTGGCTTAAGTAGAAAAGCTTGTCTTCTTCATTTGACATCATCAAAAGGGCATTAGAGTGACCAATATCAAGAATTTCAGCCTTAATTTCATCTTTAAACATAGCTTCTTCAATACGGCATTTTTCCTCGGGCCTTTTTCTGTTTTTCATCAATTTATCATAACAGCTTATTAAAGAGTCAATCTTTTGGGTGGCACTGTCTCTACGCATTGTGGGAATCCTGGCTTTCTCCCAGTAGGTCATCACTTCATCTAAGCAAAGATTAATGGATCTTCTTCGTCCCAATTTTTCCTCTTTTTGATGGAAGAAATATGTTTGCAAAACTTGCAGTTTTGTAGGTAAGCGGCAACAAAGTATATCTTTATTTAAATGGCCAATGAGCCAAACTTTAGTTTTAGTTTAAAAAATTAAATTTCTGAAATAGTAAAATAAACCAGTTAAATTAGGAGATAAAAAGGATAACTAAAAGGTTTAAGCCAATTAGGCAAAGCCTTTAATTTAGAGTTGACCAATTAAGGATAATATATTTTATCCAAAATTTTTGTTTTCCTTATTAATAATTTTCTCTGAAATAATGATCTAAGATTGTTTTTGTACTCTATTAACACCAAAAATTTCTTAAATAAGAAGAAATTTTTTCATAAGTTGCAACTCAAGAGTTGAGTTGATCATTGATGTTCTAAGCGCGCCTATTCAGTGGAAAATTTTTATAAGTCATTAAATCTCGGGACCCCTAAATATTCTCATATTTGACCAAAATTTTGCTGACATGTCTATCTGGTCCAAAGGAACAAGGGCATTAATGTGGAACAAGGATTTCTTCAACTTTATAATTTACCCCCCATTTTGGTCCACACTAATATATATATATATATATATGATACACACAGACCGTGCATGGAACAAGGAACCCTTCTGGGATTACTTATTCGGACTATAGTGGATTTAATTATCCCAGAAGAGTTCCTTGTTCCATGCACGGTCTGTGTGTATCATAAAAAACTCAGGGGACCATTCTGAGTTCATTCCCATCTTGAAACGGACATGTTATGTGCCTTGAAAAGTGGACGCTCAATTCTGCCAGTTGAGGTTTAAGTTTTGGTTTTTGGCTAAAATAAAATAGTTACCCCTTTTTCTTTGATGTATTCAATCTGACGTGAGGACAGTGAGTCTTTTGCTTATATTGAGGTTCTAAATGTAGCAGAGCTAGGCTGCTTTAAACCCTAGATCCATGTCCCAAAGCTGGATCCTGTCTGCTTTGCAGATAGCTGGTGAGGGAAGCTATATTTATGGGACCTCTTTGCGAGTGACCCGTTGCCCACGTCGGGCTAGCATCATGAAAAAGAAAAACTATGGTATTTGTCATTTACCATTACTTATTCGGACTATAGTGGATTTAATTATCCCAGAAGAGTTCCTTGTTCCATGCACGGTCTGTGTGTATCGGGTCATTCTCTGTCAGATCAACCAAAAAAAATTGAAATTAACACCCTCATCTCTCATATTTTGCTGAAATTTGGTTTATAGGGAGTTTGTGAGCCCTGAATCCATTTCTGAAATTATAAGGTCAATCCGACCAACGGTTCAAGAGATATGACCTCGGGCAATTTGAGGTCACTCGTGAGGTTACTAACATTTGGCGAGCCATAACTTGGGTAATAATTGTCATAATTATATAAAAGTATATATATTTAGAATTAGAAAATGACAAGGAATCCAAATATGCAAGTTTTAGAACTCTAGGTTATAAATAAAAAAGTTACACTGTAACCAAAATTTGAGGTCACGATTTGACCTCTGGGGTATCAAATGAGAATTTTTTTAAAAAAAAATGAAGGCATAGGCATTGGCTATTAGAATCAGCAAAAAAAAGTTTGTTTATGTTAGTATTTTTCATGTAACTAACATATAAGTGAACACCATATTCATAAGTTGTGCGTCAATTCTATCTATTTTTTCACACTTAAGCTCATAATTTGACCTATAGAAATTAAAATTACATTTTTTATAGATATAAAAAACAAAGTCAGAGTTCTTGACTAATAGAAACAATCATAAAAAGTTTGTTTATGTTGGTACTTTTCATGTAACTAACTTATAAGTGAACACCATATTTATAAATTGCTTGTCATTTCAAGGAATTTTTATATCTTAGCTATCAATTTGACCTCAAGCTCCAAGAATTTAATAAAAATTGTATTTCACTGCTAATCTACACTGGCAATAATAGTTATAATAGTGAAAGGAGAAGACTAAGCTCACATGTAGCCTAAACAAACATGTTGAAACATGTTGCTACTTGTCTAAGTGCAGAATCAACACAGATAGTTGCAAAATTCCTTGTCTACAGGTTAGTACAGTTCCAGCCAGCACTGTGGGTGGCTGGTGGGTATGGTGTTTTAATGAGCCTCAGAGACTATCAAGGCCTAAAATATTAAGTGTGTATAGCTATATATTTTCTAAAAAATATATATTACCTAATTGTAAATCCTATATCTTTACAGATCAAAATACAATGGTTCGGCACTTGAAATACTGCCAGGACCCTATTCAAAAACACAAGAAACGCATAACAATCAATCTTAGAAAAGTGACTGATGTACTTGTTGAAAAATGTGCTGGAAGAGTGAAAAAACTCATTGTTGTGTGTGAACTGCTGGACACTGATAATGAAAAACCCCACTATACTTAGTACCACTGAAAACAACGAGTCTGAGCAGGATTCAAATGAATCATCTACTATCAGTGGCTTGAGTAACATCTCTTCAATTCAAGATCTGGACAATGACAGTGATTGCTTGATAAAGGAAAATCTTTCAACTTCAGTTGAACCAGTTCTAGCATTTCTGGACCAAACACCAGTTAAAAAAGTAAGTAATAAATTATAATAATAACTTATACTTTACTACAAGGTCTGTTTGATCTACTATATAGCCAATTATATAGCATTTAAGGTACTATAATTAATATTTAATTACTAATATTCAGGTGTGTGAAACCTTTTTTTCTGTTCTTTTCAGAAGGGCTGTCATTAAGCCAGAAAAAGCGCAAGGCTCGTGGTAAGCTATCATCTGCTCAGAAACACCTGAAGGAGAGGCTAGAACTCAGTTATGGTGTTCAAATTACCGAGGAGGTAAGTGATACTTCAAAACCTGAAACTAAATCTGAAAAACATCTAGACAAATTAATGAATGAATTGAAATAGTCATTCCTGGAGAGCAAATGTCACCATCACAAACTACAAATATTGACACACTCACCATACACAATTGAAAAAACAGCTAGTTTCTTTCAAACTACAACATACATGGTGAAAAGAAGCCGTTCACTTAAATCAGAACATGGAATCCTTCCGAAGATTCCACTAATGAGCAAAGGAAAAGTGATATCTGAAGAACACAAAGATATAGTTAGAAGATTCTATGAGTCAGAAGAGGTTAGTCGTATGTGTCCTGGCCAAAAGGATTGCGTGAAAGTTATCAGTGCTGAAGGTGCAAAAACGATTGGTCCTCGGGAATTTAAGAGAGATGTTTGAACTATATAAAAATGATGAAAAGAATCCCAAAATAGGATTTTCCACATTTGCAAAATTACAGCCATCATATTGTGTGCTTGCCGGTAGTGGTGGGACTCATTCTGTCTGTGTCTGCACATACCATCAAAATCCAAAATTGCAGCTGGCTGCATTGGGAGAAAAAGGTCTTTCATACAAGGATCTTATGGATTACAGTGTCTGCAGTACAGAAAGAGAGACTTGCATGATGCAACTTTGCAATGATTGCCCAAGAGAAGAGGGTGTCCTGGATTTTCTTGAGTTACTTGACAGTGTGAAATCAGCTCCAAATGAAATATCTTACAAGCAATGGGTGACTGTTGACCGTTGTACAATGGTTGATAAGGTGGAGCCACTTCATGAATACTTATCATCCCTAAGCATGAAAATATCCCGCATGGTTCGGCATCACTTTGTTGCTCAGCAACAATCACAGTACTTCAAGCAGTTGAAAGAAACACTACCACCTCAGAGTGAGGTAGTTATAGTAGGTGATTTCTCTGAGAATTATTCTTTCATTGTCCAGGATGCTGCCCAAGGGTTTCACTGGGACAATTCCCAGTGTACAGTTCACCCTTTTGTCATCTATTATAGATCATCTGCAGACCAGGAACTTAGCCATTTTAGTGTCTGTTTCTTATCTGCATCACTAAAACACAACACTATAATGGTTTACTCATTCATATTGAAGCTTATGACATGTGTTAAATTCAGATGCCCACAATTGAAGAAGGTGCACTATTTCTCAGATGGATGTGCTGGTCAATATAAGAACAGATACAACTTCACAAATCTCTGTTACCATGAAGAGGATTTTGGTCTGTCTTGTGAATGGCACTTCTTTGCTACATCCCATGGCAAAAATGCATGTGATGGGATTGGAGGAACAGTGAAAAGAGCTACTGCTCGTGCCAGTTTGCAGAGAACTACAGAGAGGCAAATTCTTACACCAGAACACATGTTTCAGTTTTGTGAAGAAAACTTGAGCAAGAAGATAAATTTTTTCTTTGTAACTACAGCTGATTTGAAAGATGCAGAAGAACGGTTGGAACATCGATTCAAGGATAGTAGGGCTATTCCTGGAACTCAGAAATATCATAGATTTGTTCCCCTAAACAAGGAAGAACTGATGGTGTATCCCATTTCAAGTGGCATTGGAGAAAAGAAAAGAATAAGGAAAAGTCATTTTACTAATGAACCTGCAATGCTTGGTAACCTAAAATGTGTCAAACCAGGAGAGTATGTTGGCTGCATTTATGACATGCAAGTTTGGTATGGAATTGTGGAGGAATATTGTGAAGAGTTTGATGATTTCACTGTGAACTTTCTACATCCCTCTGGGTCATCAGGATCAAGTGCATATTATTATCCATCAAACAAGGATTCATGTGCAGTGCCAGGACATCATATATTAACTGTAATGAGTTGTCCTACCCTAAGAGGAGGCAGCAGAATTCAATACATTTTTCCACAAAAAGAAATTGATGAGAGCATCGAGCATGCAAAAATTGTATTAGGCTAGCACATGAATCCTCTAAGTAGGTCTTCCCCTTTCACTATTATAACTATTATTGCCAGTGTAGATTAGCAGTGAAATACAATTTTACATTTTTTGCCTTTGTTTTTATATCTATAAAAAAATGTAATTTTAATTTCTATAGGTCAAATTATGAGCTTAAGTGTGAAAAAATAGGTAGAATTGACGCACAACTTATGAATATGGTGTTCACTTATATGTTAGTTACATGAAAAATACTAACAAACAAACTTTTTTTTGCTGATTCTAATAGCCAATGCCTATGCCTTCATTTTTTACATTTAAAAAAAAATTCTCATTTGATACCCCAGAGGTCAAATCGTGACCTTAAATTTTGGTTACAGTGTAACTTTTTTATTTTTCAACCTAGAGTTCTAAAACTTGCATATTTGGATTCCTTGTCGTTTTTGATTCTAAATATATATACTTTTATATAATTGTGACCATTATTACCCAAGTTATGGGTCGCCAAATGTTAGTGACCTCGCAAGTGACCTCAAATTTCCCGAGGTCATATCTCTTGAACCGTTGGTCGGATTGACCTTATAATTTCAGAAATGGATTCAGGGCCCACAAACTCCCTATAAACCAAATTTCAGCAAAATCTGAGAGATGAGGGTGTTAGGCACTGGTTGATCTGACAGAGAATGACCCTATCATAAAAAACTCAGGGGACCATTCTGAGTTCATTCCCATCTTGAAACGGACATGTTATGTGCCTTGAAAAGTGGACGCTCAATTCTGCCAGTTGAGGTTTAAGTTTTGGTTTTTGGCTAAAATAAAATAGTTACCCCTTTTTCTTTGATGTATTCAATCTGACGTGAGGACAGCGAGTCTTTTGCTTATATTGAGGTTCTAAATGTAGCAGAGCTAGGCTGCTTTAAACCCTAGATCCATGTCCCAAAGCTGGATCCTGTCTGCTTTGCAGATAGCTGGTGAGGGAAGCTATATTTATGGACCTCTTTGCGAGTGACCTGTTGCCCACATTGGGCTAGCATCATGAAAAAGAAAAACTATGGTATTTGTCATTTACCATTACTTATTTGGACTATAGTGGATTTAATTATCCCAGAAGAGTTCCTTGTTCCATGCACGGTCTGTGTGTATCATAAAAAACTCAGGGGACCATTCTGAGTTCATTCCTATATATATATATATATATATATATATATATATATATATATATATATATATATATATATATTTGGGGAACAGCTTTTCCTTTAAACATGTTTGGTTGAACAATTGACTGTAGTTTTTATTTATTATTTATTATCATCATATTTTACGCCTCATAAGACTCTACAAGTAGTAAGATGCACCCTATATTTAGCAAAGAATATTTAGGAAAAAAATATTTTGAAGATTTATCAGCCTGACAAAAAATAATTTCCCATAACTTTATTAAAAGAACATTAAACAAAACAATAACATATGAGCCCTGAAGTGATTTTTGGAGACATTTTTCAGAAAAAAAGTAGTGTCTTATGAGGCGTAAAATACCGTAGTTTTCTTAATTTTCCATATGACATTTTTCAATAATGTTGGTAAATTATAAATAATATTTCGAAAATTCTGATGTTTCACTCTGTCCTTGAGCATCTTTGGGGAATTCATTTGGAGCCATCTTTGTAAGTGTTCTGTGTAGAATGAAAATTTCTTGTTGGGGTGCACTTTTATAGCTATTTTTGGAGGTTTTTCCAGAGTTTTGCATACATGTACTGACGGGATTGGTCAGTTTCGTATGTGTAACTTGAGGATTCGTTCTTGCCTGGTTCGCTGATTGTTTATTTTTGGGGAAGTGTCTCTTATTATTAATGCTTCGATGATATGAAGTCTCTCTTATTATTAATGCTTCGATGATATGAAGTCTCTTCCCATCCCTTATTTGTGTTACCACATTTATTGCAACATAGCCTACCCTACAAAAATGGGTTTTGACAGTGACTGTAGAGTTTGTAAAAAGGAAGTTAAGAGTAAAGATAGAGCTATTGCATGTGATAGCTGTGATGACTGGTATCACGTAAGCTGCAAAGGCCTTACAAATGATATATATAAAGGTATAAATGCTGCTTCTAAGCTTAATGTCAACTTGATGTGGTTTTGTGACAAGTGTAGTACTGTAATAAAAAATTTTAATAAGTCCAGAGGGTCTATTAGTGAGGGAGAGGCCTGACTAACTTATAGAGATATTGCAGTTGAGCCTAAATCTAGTGAAGTAGCAGTTCAGGTAAACTTAAATGTCCCTATACCTCATAGTGAGCCCAGGCCTAGATATCCTCAGCCAATTTCTGAAAATGATGAGTGGACTAAACCTAGGAAAACTGGAAAGCTAGAATTCAAGAGCCAAGGAAAAGTGTCCTTATAGAACTAACTAATCAGTTTCATGCTTTCTTGCTGGTCCAGGATCAAGATGAGAAAGCTGAAGAAAGTAGACCTATAAAACAAAATGTTAGCAATAATAATCCAGACTCATATAAACCCAGGTACTCTAAAGCTATAGGTGTGTTTGAACCAGCATCCATTATAGGTGACTCTCAAGTGAGGGGCCTAGGATCTAAATTACCTAGAGGTAGCATAGCTTACTGTTATCCAGGTGCAGGGATAAATAGAATTAGTAATAAAATTATAGAAAAAGGATCTGGTATTGACCTAACTGTACCAAAGAATATGGTTATACATGTAGGTGGAAATGATATGAAGAGTAAGCACTCCGAAGAAATCATGGAGTCATATAAACAGCTATTAACGAAGTTAAAGGAACGGAGACCTAACCTTAAAACATCACAGGTATAATTCCCAGAATACATGAGAATAATAAGTGGTATTCAAAGCACTATATATAAATAATAGGCTTAAGACACAATGTCAGAGCCTGGAAATTATATATCGAACTGTGGAATAAATTTTACAAAAAGAGTGAGTTCTATAACAGAGATGGAATTCACCTTAACAGTAAAGGGACTGATTTACTATCAAAGATTGTATCATATAATTGACTAAAAACCAAAGGAATAGGCCAAATTAGTACAAATGTCAATACTCTTGATAATGATAAACTAATAAAAAATATAATTAAGACTCAAAAGAAAAAGGTCAATAAAGAAAGTAAGAGAGATGCAAATAATATACCATCACAGAACAAGAACCAGACTAAATTACAAGAAAAATATTTTAAGGGTTCTTTGTCATTTTTCTATGTAAATGCAAGAAGTATCTGAGATAAAATAAATGAATTCAAGGCATACATAGGTATTGAAAATCCTGATGTTATGATTGTCACTGAAACTTGGACAAAATTCAGTACGATACCAAATAGTCCCTTTAGTGAAAGAGAGAATACCATTACTTATGAAATTGATGGCTATGAACTTTTTTATTATGAATGTAAATATTCAGAGGGTGGCAGAGTATTTATTTATGCCAAGACAAATCTGAATCCAGTTGAAGTTACCTCCGTTAAAGAGGAAATAGTTGAATCTGTATGGATAGATATTGGGCATAAAAATGCCAGAAAAAGCAGGATGAGGGGTATCTATAGACCACCTGAGGGATGGTCAGTTGGAGGAATCCCCAAAGGTAGAGAAGAAAATAACTATGTAGAAAATAAACTTATTGATGAAATAAATAAAGCAATGACAAGCAACATTATTATTGTTGATTTCAATTATAGGCATATAGACTGGAAAATATTACAAACACCAGAGAGTAATGAGAGATTCTTAGACTGTATAATTGAGAATGGTTTAACCCAGTTAGTAAAGGAGCCAACCAGGGCCGATGCCATTCTAGATTTAATTCTAACAAATAATCCAGATACCTTGCAAGATATCTCAGTTTCAGAAACACTAGGTTCAGGTGATCATTGTATCCTTCGGTTTAATATTGTTTGTAATTCAAGACCTAGTGAAAATGAAGAAGTAGTCCCAGATTTTAAAAGAGGAAATGTAAATGGACTAGTAAATGATCTGTGTCTAATAAATTGGACAGATATTCTACAGCCTGAACAGACAGTAACAAGTATGTAGGAAAAATTTAAAAGTATAATAATGAACATACAAAGGAAGCATATCCCACAGTGTAAAATCAGAACTGGAAGAAATAAAAAACAACCTTGGATAAACTGCAATGTAAAAAGAGCAATCAGAAAAAATAAAAGCATTTCATACATTCAAAAGAACTAAAAATGGCACAGACTCCGAAATATATAAAAGTAAAAGAAGCATTTGCAAGAAAGCAATCAGAGATAGCAAATGAGACCTGGAAAAAAGCCTAGCCAAGAATTCAAAAAACAATCCTAAGAAGTTTTTCAGTCACTTCAATTTGAAAAGTAGAGTGAAAAAGAAAATTGGCTCCCTCCATATAAATGATAAAACTATAGATGATGATCTTGAAATAACTGAAGAACTAAACAAATACTTCTCATCAGTATTCACAAATGAAAATTTAAATAATATTCCTGATCTTATACTACCAGGACAAGATAGAGAAATAAATGAATTAAGGGTAACAAAACTAGATATCCTAAAAGCAATAGATAAAAATGGAAAAATCTCCAGGGCCAGATGAAATGTATCCAATAGTCATAAAAGCTGCCAAGAAGAATATAGCACAGGCACTAGAAATTATTTTTAATAAATCATTGATATGTACAGAAATTCCAGAGGATTGGAAGAAAGCAAATGTGGCTCCAATCCTTAAAAAAGGAAATAGAAACTTGGCAAAGAACTACAGACCCATCAGCCTCACCTCCATTATTTGCAAATTACTCAAAAGTATCATTAGAGGTAAAGTTACTGAGTTCCTTGAGGAGTGCAACCTTATAAATGATAGCCAGCATGGCTTTCGAAATGGAAGGTCCTGTCTAACCAACTTGATTGAATTTTATGATGGAGTCCTATTGCATTTGGACAATAAAGAGCCAGTAGATATAGTATACAGGAATACCCCACTTTACGATGCTTTGTTTTACGAAACCCCGGGTTTACGAAATTGTATTGCTCTAAATAAAAAATTAAATGAAGAATTAAAAGACAAAAATAAAATGCGTATGTCGCGCATAACCACAATCTAATATTCTGCATTACAGCAGTGCTTAGTTAGCTCGATTTTAAGACAAAAATAATATGCTTACATCGCGCATACATACTGTACTGTACTCTATTACGTATTCTGCATTACAGCGGTGCCAAGTTAGCTCGCTTTTAGCTCACTTTGCACTGTGGCAACGCAGCTGTTGTCAGTTTATATGTGCGCTTTGACAAGAGAGTTTGTGCTTTATTCACTCTCGCGCACGCTAAGTGTTTCACTGATATTCTTTTCGTACATTGCAATTACATACCCATCATCAATTATGCCAAAACGAAAGAGTGATAGTAAAGACTGTGATGTTAATCAGAAGAACGAATCCAAAAGCATGTCTACTGACGCATCTATTAATGAAAACTAAATTTGCATAATGTTTTGTACTATTCTTTTGTTCATTGCTTACATTTTTATTGTATTTCTTTGTTCATTACTTTCGTTTGTATTATTCTGTTGTCATTGCTTTCATTTCTATGTTGAATAAACATTTTTTTCTGCAAAATTTGCTGTTTTATAACCTTTTTTTTTTTTCGATTTTTTAAGAAAAAAACGTAACCCAAAATATAACGTTATATGTATGGGAAATAATGCTCTGCTTTACGAACGGGCGCTAGGACGGAATATCTATAAAGTGGGGTATTCCTGTACAGGGACCCCCGATTTGAGTACGTAATCCGTTCCAGCATGGCGTACTCAATTCAAATGTACTCAAATCGAACTTAATAACCTATGGGAATTAATTAATCGTTCCAAAACCCAAAAATTCACCCCACCCCTACTTTTTCTATAGAAATTGGCCTATGAAATTTAGTAATTGTATTAAAAATAGACAGAATAGAATACAAAATACATACCGTACAATATAGACAAAATAGAATAATCTTGTAGGAGTCTTGCTTGATGTGTTGGAAGTTCCAGATGAGGAATGGAGGGGAGGAATTATTGCTTGGAGGGAGAGTCTCCTTCCATGATGATGTCTGGTAACTCATCAGGGCTAGGCATTCTTAGGCCCACAGCCAATGACATGGAAGAGGTAGAGGGTTGGGGACTTGAGGGCTTGAAATAAGCATCAATTTTCTGTTGCTTCTGCCTGTTTGCTGTGAATGACTTAAAGTAGCTCATGACCTTGTCCTCAAACAAGCCAGCTGGCGTACTCAAATTGAGTTTTCTACTCAAGTCGAGTCAATAGGAGCCTATGGACGAGCGTACTCAAATCGAAAATACTCAAATTGATGCGTACTCAATCGGGGGTCCACTGTACTTAGATTTTGCAAAGGCATTTGATACTGTTCCTCATGCAAGATTGTTGGTAAAAGTTAGAGCCCATGGTATAAGAGGTCATATAGCTGACTGGATAGAAGAATGTTTTCTGTTTCTCAGCCAGAGTTCATCTAAATAGAAATAAGTCTACTTGGAGACCCGTATTGAGCAGAGTCCCACTGGGGTCTGTGCTGGGACCTCTGCTTTTTGTTGTCTATATAAATGATCTAGAGAAGGGCCTATCATGTAAAACCTCAAAATTTGCTGCTGATACAAAATTAGGCCATAATGTTAAGTCAGGAGCAATGACAATACAAAAAGACTTAGACAGACAGAGTAATAGCCTGGGCAGATAAGTGGGAGATGAAATTTAATGTTGATAAGTGCAAGGTTATGCATATTGGGCCAAAAAATCCAGAATTTGGATTAAAAATGATGATAGAGAAAGACTTGGGTGTCACTGTGACTAATGAACTTAAACCCTCAAATCACTGTATGGTAATCAGAAATAAAGCAAATGCTAGACTCAATCTCATGCAGAGACGCATTGAATACAAATCACCCAATATTATAAAGCAACTATACATTTCATATGTGAGACCCCTCCTTGAATACTGTATTCAATTTAATAGTCCCTATTTGATACAAGATATTGAAAAACTGGAAAAAGTATAGAAACGAGCAACAAGAATGATCCCATCTCTAAGACAATTGACATATAAGGAAAGACTGGCGTATCTAAGCATGTTCTCATTAAAAAGGCATGGGGTCATTCCATGTCAAGTCAGCCACCTAAAACACTCACCCCTTTCAATTTTGCTCATACTTGGCACAATAGCAGATATATATGCCAAACTTAAATTCCCAAATTATTAGAGCTGACTGACCTTTGGTTACTGAGATACAAGGTCACAAAGTTGTGACATTTTGACCTTTTTTGCGTTAAATGACTATTTTCAAAATGGTGTAACTAAAAAACTATTAAAGCTAGAGCATTGATTTTGGTCTCATTTTAAAGCTCTTTAGTAGCTCCTTGTTTATTGTCTATTGTTAAATATCTCTACTGTGAAAAATAAAAAAATCCCTTCAAAAGTTGACCTTTGACCTTGAAAAAAAAAAATACCTTCTCTTAAAAAATTCAATTTTTTTACCCGGTGGTGGTTAAGGGATGATATGATAGAGGTGTATAAAATGATAAAAAGGTTGGATAAGATAGATTTTGAGTCTCTCTTCATTAAAGCTCATAATAACCAGACTAGAGGTCATAGTATGAAATTATTTAAGCCAAGATGTAGAAAAAATTTAAGAAAACAGTTTTATAAACAGAGTAATTAAGTTTTGGAACAGTCTGACAGAAGAAGTGGTGACTTCAGATACACTTGATTCTTTCAAAAGAAGGATGGATAGTTTGATGTCTGCAAGGGACATCTGGTGATGGTGCTTAAGCCCATTTTTATTGCATGAATGGTACTAGTTTATTTCCTATATATTATGTGCATTTAGGTGATAGATCCCACAGCTCAACACAAGTGTTGTGGGATATAGGGAGGCAGCATCTTGGGTTAGGGGATACACTCTGTCCTTACACACCCCATTTAGAGAGATTCCTCTGTCGAGTGGTACCCCCCATAGTACTGTGAGGTATTGAAAAACTCATGATCTTCACTTGCCCCACAAACACCTTTAAATGGGAGACCCAAAATGGGTGCGCACACATTTCTACATTACTGTACAGTAGGGCAGCTCATTTTTACACTTTTTCCAATATTTGATTGGGGGTAGTGCGGAAAAATTGCGATTTGGAGAGAAAATAAAGTGTGTAAAATTTTTTTGATCTACGTCAATACCTTCCGGGTGCGGTGAGTCCTTAAAAATCGAAAAATAGGCATAACGGGGTAGATTGGAAAATGGTTTTAAAGACTTACAAAATAAACAATAAAAATTTCAGCACAATCTGTTAATAACTTCCGGTGGCGTCTTAGCCGTTAAAATATCCAAAATATTGATTTAAAGCAAGTTTTAACAAGATGTTATGCAAATGTTAATTCCGGTATATTTCTGTGCAAACAACCCTGAGAACACTATTATAGGCTTGAATAAATTAATAGCAGTCATTGAACAATGAACATTATATAAAAATTATATAAAATTATATAAAATTTTTGTGTTTTTAGGCCTATTTTTCGATTTTTAAGGACTCGCCGCCACCGGAAGGTACTGACGTAGATCAAAAAAATTTTACACACTTTATTTTCTCTCCAAATCGCAACTTTTCCGCACTACCCCCAATCAAATATCGGAAAAAGTGTAAAAATGAACCGCCCTACTGTACAGTCTTTACAGCCACACCTACACTTTTCCTCCTAAGTATATATACTGTATATATATATATATATATAATATATATATATAATATAATATATATATATACACACACACACACAAACTCAGAATGGTCCTGTTTAACATATATATATATATATATATATATATATATATATTCCCTGCAAGGGGGTTCTAAGCTCGTGCTCTTGAGTGCTCTTTGTGCTCGTTTGTACGTGCTTGTTCCTGGAGGTTTCACGTGCGCCCTCCCGGCCCTAGCACCCAAGGATGATGGGGCTCGACCCTGCAGTCCTTGTCATCCTTGGTCTTTTTCCACTTCGACTGTCCCCTCCACCCTTTCTTTTTCCTCTGTCTTTCCTCTCACTTTTTCTTTGTTTTTCCGCTGAGATATGCCCTTTTAAATAGAGGCAAATTGTGACTTGGTCCACAATTGATATGGACCGTGACTTATTTTTGGTTGGCAAGGTACTGGTATTGATGGGTACCGTAATGAAATTGACTGGATTCTTTGAATCTGATATATTTGCATGTCAGTTATAAATAGATATAGAGTGTAACATATTTGTGGATAGTAGCCTATTATGACTGATCCTCTGGATCCAGAGATTCTATCTTTCGTTTTAAATTGATAATTAATTAGTTTTGTAAAAATTGGTTGTTGCCAATGTACAGGCAGTTTTTACATAGTGGAGCCACCTTGATGGGCTGAAGTGGCCCCTAGTGTGCCTACTATAAAAATTTCTTATGTTCTATCTGTTGTCTGGTTAGGTTTATTTTGTGTATATTCCACATGTGATCTTTCAGACTTCCTTCTTGTAAGTGCATTGTAAGTGCTTAATGGCACTGTTCATAAATTTTTTTACCGAAACCAAATGTTGCCTGCATATAAAACTGATGAAAGAGCAATAAGGAAAATAGTAAAGGAAAATGTTAGATGTAGAAATCAGAATAAAATATTGCTTGCCACCTACTACCAAAACATGAAGACTAAAAACTTATTCATGAAAAATAACGGTCATTTTTTGATAGTTGCTGGATAGTGTTTTAAATTTTTTTTTTCTTGGCACTCCATACTTTAGACATTTCTAAGAAACTTTTCTTCTACGAGTCTCCTCAGCAGACGACTGATTACTGAGATATCCATAGCTAAAATTGCTATATATCCAAGAATTTTTCTAAGTCCAAAACTGTCTTCTCTGTCTCTTTTGGGACACACTCATTCATTCATTTCTGCATTTCTCAGGCTACAATAAGGTTAGGTAAGCCTTCTTTGGTCATCTGATTCTAAAATTTCTGATGAAAGATGTATTTTTGGTGTTTTTAGGTGATTCAAATGATTTTGACCTGTTAGGTTAATTGAATGCCCGGTAAGGTTAATTGAATGCCCAGTTAGGTCAACTGTATGCCCTTGATGATTGGTTAGGTTTAGTTATGATATTTTCATTAAAACTAACAAAAATCACACTAACTCAAAAATGAGTGATTTGCTATAGAAATGATGGTCAAAATCATTCAAATCACCTAAAAACACACCAGAAAAACACTGTCCAGTGACTACAAAAAATTGACCAAAATAACATCACTCAAAAAACTGAAAATCTACAAAAATCCCATGTAGTTTATGAATTTCAATGCCCAAACAAAGGTTGCAAACTTTGAGGAAACGTGAGAAACATGGGCTCAACCATAACAACACTGTCAAGAAGGCTAACAATGCACTTACAAGAAGGAAGTCCGAAAGATCACATGTGGAACATACGTAAAATAAACCTAACCAGACAACAGATAGTGGAAGCAACAAATGTGGTAACACAAATAAGGGATGGGAAGAGACTTCATATCATTGAAGCATTAATAATAAAAGAGACTTCCCCAAAAATAAATGATCAGCGAACTGGGCAAGAATGAATCCTCAAGTTACACGTATGAAACTGACCACTCCCATCAGTACATGTACATGAAACTGCGGGAAAACCTCCAAAAATGAGCTATAAAAGAGTGCCCTCACAAGAAATTTTCATTCTATGCAGAATACCTATGAAGATGGCTCCAAACAAATTCTCTGAAGATGCTCAAGGACAGAGTGAAACGTTGGAAAATTTTGGAAATATTATTTATAATTTACCAGCATTATCAAGAAATGTCATACAGAAAAATGAGAAAACTAATAATAAATTAATAAATAAAAACTACAGTCGATTGTTCAAACCCCCCCCCACCTCCACACACATTACCAGTCAAAAGTTCAAGTATACCTAATTTCCAATGTTTTGCTGCTTAGCTCATGACATAAACTTCAAATGTAAACTTAACAGGTACCGTACTAGAGATGAATTTGCTTACCTGGCTTTCATATTGTATGCTTCAGTGCATCTGCCCTATGCAGTGTTGTAACACAGAAGCTTCTTCAAAAATAGCCTTCAAAATACAGGGTGTCCCAGAATTAACTATCTATTTCAATGAAATCGGACAAATTTTTTAAAAACACTTTTATTTATGTTTATCATGTTTAATATGTGTTAAAAATATATAAATTTCTAAATTTTTTTCATAATTTTATTTTCATAATTTTTTCATTATCTGGTCCAATGAAAGACCGTCTGAAGTCATAGAATGGCAAAGAGAGACTCCAAAAGTTAACGTGTGGCTTGGAATGACCAAATCCAATTCTTCTTTGCGGGAGCAACTGTAACAGGTACCGTCTACCTTGATATGCTTCAGTAGTTTCTCGAACCACAGCTTCTTGATGATGGCATTCTTGATAATGTGTTTCAACAAGATGGAGCACCATGTCATTATGCTCTAATTGTTCGAGAATACCTCAACAGACGCCTTCCGAATCGGTGGATTGGACGTGGAGGACCTCGACCTTGGCCTCCGCGTTCTCCGGATTTGACACCCCTAGATTTCTTTGCATGGGGTTTCATAAAAACAAAGGTTTATCACCAAAAGATCAATGCTTCTTGTTGAAACAGAACATTATCAAGAATGCCATCATCAAGAAGCTGTGGTTCGAGAAACTGCTGAAGCATATCAAGGTAGACGGTACCTGTTACAGTTGCTTCCGCAAAGAAGAATTGGATTTGGTCATTCCAAGCCACACATTAACTTTTGGAGAGTCTTTGCCATTCTATGACTTCAGACAGTCTTTCATTGGACCAGATAATGAAAAAATTATGAAAATAAAATTATGAAAAAAATTTAGAAATTTATACATTTTTAACACATATTAAACATGATAAACATAAATAAAAGTGTGTTTTTAAAAAATTTGTCCAATTTCATTGAAATAGTTAATTCTGGGACACCCTGTATGTTAATTTACTTCTAGCATGCAACCTAAAATTAATGCCATTAGCTCTGCACAAAGGTCCCAAAACAGTTTAAAAGTCTTTACTGGGGTAGTGTGTTTCTTCAGGAGTAGGTTAATACATGTGTTCAATTATTAACATGTGCTGCAGGTCTTTACAAGTAAAATCCTTGCAGAGGAGCTAACTGTGTAGTTTAAGGTATAGTTCTGTGTTTCAAAAAGCAAAGATGGGTGCCAAAGCTCAGTTAACAACAGAAAAAAAGTTGCTTGTAACTTTGAGAAATGAGGGCCAATCACTAAAGCAAATTGCAAAAAAATTAAAAGTTTCTGTGAATGCGGTTGCTTATGCCATTAAATGGTACAAAGAAACTGGTCAAAATAAGGACAGAAAAAGGTCAGGGTGACCAAGAGCCACAACAGACTCAGAGGACAAGTATATCAGAGTCACCAGTCTGTGCAACAGATGCCTCACAGCACCTGAAATCAAAGCCCAGCTGAATAACTCTAGAAGTACAACAGTTTCAACATCAACTGTTCAGAGAAGACTAAGAGAAGCAGGATTAAAAGGACAAACTGCAGCAAAGAAACCAATGCTGAGACTCCAGAAGAAAAAGAAAAGGCTAGCCTGGGCTAAAAAACATCAAAAATAGACTGTTGAGCAGTGGAAATTTGTCCTTTGGACTGACAAATCAAAGTTCAAAGTTTTTGGATCCAAATGCAGAGTATTTGTGCAGCACAGAGCGGGTGAAAGAATGACACAGCAGTGTGTTGTGCCAACATTGAAGCAAGGTGGAGAAAGTGTGATGGTCTGGGGATGTTTTGCAGGGGAGCAAATTGGAGATCTCCACAAAGTCACTGAAATACTGAACCAACATGGCTATCATGCCATCCATCTGGACTGTGATTAGTTGGCCAATAGTTCATAATGCAGCAAGATAACGATCCTAAACAAACTTCCACGCTCTGTCAAAATTACCTGAAGCAGAAAGAATGGCAACATCAGCTCACAGTTATGGACTGGCCAGCACAGTCCCCAGACCTGAACCCCATGAAGCTAGTGTGGGATGAACTGGCTTGACAAGTGAAAGCCAAGCAGCCATCCAGTGCTCAGAAGCTCTCGGAACTCTTACAGTGAGTGCTGGCAGCAGCTTTCACCAGACTACCTTTCTCTTGTTGAGTGCCTGCCTCAAATTTTCAAATTTGTTCTCCTGTAATTGCTGCTAGAGGAGGCCATTTTGATGAATCTAAAATTTAGACTTTGCTTTTGGTAAATTGTCTAGGGTGCACCGGAGATGAATTTTTCATATCCGGCTGGATACCGAATATGCCAGATATGGCCATATTTATCTGGCTAGATATATATTATTATGTACTGTATTATTTTTACATTCATATTGCTATGTTTTGTTTTGCATTGGGGGCAAGTGCCCCCCCCCCCCCCCCCCCAAATATAAGATAAATAATAATTTAAGTATAATCAGATGTTTAATTGTTTTGTTCTCTTTCAGGTTCTTGTGTTGTATTAAACTATTAAGTATTAATCATGACAAGTTTTATGTGGTCACTGTATACAATAAATGATCCTAGTGATATCACTGCAAAGTGTAATATTTGCCAAAAGATTATCAAATGTGGGATGGAGAAAGGTGGCCAAAAGTCTTTTAGCACAACACCTCTTCATAATCATTTGAAGATTAATCACCCAAAAGAGTATGCTGAAGCCAAAAACGAAAATGACAAAAAAAAGAATAGCTGCGACTGAATCAAAGGAAATAGGCATAGATAGAATACGGGCTAGACCATCAACTTCTACTGGTAGTACTCTGAAAGAAAAGAAAATGGACCAAATGAGTAAGCAGATCTCAATAGAGGAAAGCTTTTCATTTAAAAAAATATGGGACATCAATGACTCCAGGTCTGTGATGATTCACTGTAAAATTGGCATGATGATGGCTTTGGACAACCAGCCATTTACTTTAGTTGAAGATGATGGTTTTATTGATCTAATGGCCTACCTCCAACCCAGATATCTCTTACCGAGCAGAAGGTACTTCTCTGATACTGTAATTCCTCATCTTTATAATGAGTTCAAGTCTAAAATTGCTCAGAAGCTGGAAGAAGTAAAGTATGTCGGCTTTTCTTCAGATATATGGACATGCACAACCTCTCAAGAAAGTTTTATATTATTGGGTCACTGGATAGGTAAAGATTTTGAAAGATACGATGCTGTGCTACATTATGGCATATCATACTCTGGGTTCAGGGTTGAAATTTTGGAAAAACAAAGTGGCTAATATGTATTCCTATGTAAAAATTAATTCTAAGATGGGTTTATCATTTGCAATTTTTCCGAAAAATCTCATTTTCATGGTCAAAATCGTGATTTTCTGATTTGAAGGCTGCCAACGCAGCCTCAGGGCACCCAAACCAAAGCGCGCAGCTGTTCTGCATATGATTTAGTCTAAAAGCTGCTTTTCTGACCTCATCCTTGCTTTCTTGCGTGTTTCAACACCTCTGGATGCAGAGTGCATCTTTTGTAAATTTTTCCTTAAATAGATGTTGAATAAATTTGTAATCTTTTTCTAATAAATTTGGAAAAAAAGGTTAGCAATCAAATGGAGAGTGAAGGTGCGACTATTAGAGGATGGAGAAAGTTGCATTTAGCATTTCAGACTGGAAATGAATGTACTCATACGTACTCATGAGTACTTTTCTATGAGTACTAGTACTCATACAAAACACCTAGTACTCATACTTTACTTGTATAAATCTGAAGTACTCGTACTCATGCAGTCCATACTCATCACAACCCTGTTCCAGACTGGATCCAGATATGGACCAGGTTTTTTACTGATACTAAAAAAATTGCAAAATTGAGTATTCTAACTCTAGAACTGTTGTCCAAAACTTGTATTAAATTGTGTAGGAAGATTGTATTTTCATTTGAGCAATAATCTATTGTCATAGAATGTGTTGGTTGAATATAATGCACTAGAATGAGTACTCTAACCCTTTATCATCCATGGAAGGGTTTTCCCATTACCATAACAATTAGAGGTTTTCAGTTTTTAAACTTGTATGAAGTTTATGTAAGAGTCTGAAAGACCTGTTGTATGGCAAATTTAGGGTTCTGCCAGAAACTTTTTAATAATTCACCCAGAGTTGCTGTCCATATATATTACTGCAGAAAGTATAAGAGTGTCTCTCTTTAGCTTCACTCGTACAGAACTGAAAGTTCCTTAGTCATATTCACTTTAGCGCAAAGGCTTCGAGATTTTCTTATATCCGAGTTATCACTCAAGGAACTGGTGATAGTTTGACCCAAATACTTCAACTCTTGTACTTCCTCAATTACTTCACCTTTCATTTTAAACCTAATATCAGCTGGCTAATTACAGCTTTTAGGATGAAATTGCATAACCATAGTTTTTGTAACATTAAAATGAAAATATGAAAATTTATTATTATTATTTCTGAAAGATTTGAAAATTATAAAAAATTATTATTTATTATTTATTATTATTATTATTATTATTATTATTATTATTATTATTTGTTGAGTGAAGTATTACCTACAACATTAACAATGATCTGAAACACTTATGACTGTATCAATGAACTTAAATAGCTACCTTGTATGAAATGCAAGTGAATCTCAGAATTCTACTGCAGCTGAAAAAGTAGTTCATTAATTATACTGTTGTATACTTTGTGGGATGTATACTTCTCAGCTGCAACTAACTGCTGTTGACTTCAAGTACACAACCCCCATTTGCAGCATGTATTTAACTATTAACATGTTACAACACATCATGACACCACTGTGAGCTAACAGAGAGGCATGTTACCATATTGTACGTGTCACAACATGAAGTGTTTACTGAAAAGTCTGAAATGCACTGTTTTGAAGAGTGTGTATTTTGTTAGAGTACATATTATGTTGATTGATATTTAGCTTTCAGCTTATGTAGTGTATTTTATTTAGAGGTCATTGGTTATATTATGATGAATTCTCTATTTTGGAAAATGCTGATTTCCCAAGATTTTTTGGGTTTTATTTGAAAAAACGAAAATTCCCAGGTGGATTTTTTTTTTTTTTTTTTTGTAAGTATGTTTTTTGCCAATCCTAATATAAAGTGTATATGAGTGTATATGTTGAGAGGGGTAATATATTTATAAACTACTGGAATGGATCAGAAATGTGGATATTATGCCTACTGGAATCACCAGACTAAACTGGATTTTTACTACTGCATTCCACTCCTACCCTGTGTATTAGTTTCAAAATGAGACAAAAATAATAATTCTAGGACAAATAGAACTTGGGTTGTGAAATTTTTGAAGTCATAAAATTTTGGTGACCTCTATCTCAGGAAGTAAAAGTCACAAAGGTCTGAAATTTTGGTGGTGTGTGTTTCTTGTATATACCAAAATGCATGCCAAATTTCATCAAAATCGAGAGGGTCACATTTTTGGGTGATTGATTTCATATGGAATGTCCCTGAAATATCATGACCTAGAATTAACATAGTTTTCAGATATAACAGTACTGTTAACCCTTAAATGCCAGTCAACATCTTTTGATGTTCTTAGAGAATACCAGTCAACATCAATTGATGTTTTAGGTTTTTCTATAAACAACAGTCAACATCTACGGATGCCTTACCTTTCCCACCTTTGTTTGAGGTTTAAAATGACTCATAAAATCGCTACAAAATTATTATTATTCTTTTTCCCCCATTTTTTGTGCACAGTGGGGTTATCAATCACATCTGTACCCAGTGCTAAAGGGTTAAATTTCACCTGATAAAGAACATGTCAGATAATGCAGCTGGGTCTGTCAACTTGACTGGATGTAACAAGGTGACCCAGTCTATATAGGTCATGCTTGAAAAATTTCAATGTCAGAGTGAAACATCATATAAATATCCTTTTGTATGCAGGATGGCAAATAATTCTAATACGTTGTATAATCATAATGTATAGGTATCATAGTATTAATTGGGAGAGTTATAAAATTCTTGTTGAAAATACATAACTGAGGAAAGGAACATTGTGGAATGTGCATTTATATACTTTATAAGCAATTTCAATAACAGATCAGGAATGTATAAAATGGACCACATTTTTTTAAAGTACCTGTTACATGAAAGACAAGTTGCTTTTCAGTTTTCTTTGTGGGTGTGCATCATTATTATATATACACACAGTATATAGTTGTGTGTGTGTACGAGTAATATATATATATATATATATATATATATATATATATATATATGATGAATAAAACCACGAAGGAAAGGAAACACAGAATGGTGCTCAAGCGCTTTTGTCTAATGACATCCTCAGGAACACTGAAGTACATAGAGAGTTACAGCCTATATATAGGTTACAGAAAAAAAAAAAAAATATTATATATATATATATCACAATAAATGGAGAAGTAAAAATAAAAAATTAAACGTTAAAGGATTGTGGGAGGAGCATACAAATTTGTGAGGAAAACTACCAATTTTTAGCACAAGATCAAATGAATTGTTTCCAACCAATGTTATAGATAAAAAAAAAATACAAATTTATACTGGAAATCTGCCTGGGTTTTAGCACTTTGCCCTTCTTGTTTAAGTTCAATGTATATAAAAATAAATTGAAAAATAAAAGTTATTAGAGTAGCATACAAGTTTACCAAAGATTTAGCGTTCTACCCTTCTTATCTAAATCTGTTCTGAAGGAATTCAAAACAACAGGATCAAGTTGAAAAAGACCTTTGCTTATGTTGAAGTTATTTGTAAGTTGGATAATGGCAGACTCAAGAATATTTCTATTAACAATGTTGCTAGAGTGAAATAAAACTGAAGCATTATTCCAATCAATACAGTGGGATATAACTGACAAATGGACAAAATGGGCACTGGACAACTGTCCTGTTCTAACGGAATATTGATGCTGTTTTATACATGTGCAAATCTTTTCCTGTCTGACCTATGTAAAAGGAATCACATTGTTTACAACCAATTTTATAGATAATGCCTGAATTATTGGTAGGGCTATTTTTTACTGATATTTTTCACAATATTGTTATATGAAAATACTACATTAATATCCAAAAGTTTAAGTACATTAGCAATGCCTAAAAAGCCTGAGAAAAATGGAAGTACTAAAATATTTTTTGACAAAGTACGAGTGTTATTATTCACATGATAGAAAGTTCATTTTGCCTTGTTGAGACAAGATTCCATAAACGCAGATGGATGGACTTCCAATACTGTTGATTTTTTCCAATTTGGCATCGATGTATTGTGGACTGGCGATCGTAAGAGTGTGGAGAAACATTGAAGAAAAAATGGCCTTCTTAGTCGGGGTGTCATGTCCTGAGTAAAAGTGTACGTAGGACAAATTGTTTGTTTTTTCTGATAGATACTAAACTTAAAACCTGGTCTTTCCCTATGTACACGCACATCCAAAAATGGGATTGAGTTGTCTTGTTCCACTTCTAAAGTAAATTTAATGGAGGGGACTTGATCATTTAACTGAAGGAGGAAGTTATCCAGGTCACGATTCATGGACTAGATACATAAAATATCGTCAATGTACCCATGACTCCAGATTTGAAAAAATTTACTGGAGCACAGCTCTGAATTTACTTTTTTCCCCTTACACCACTAGATAGGTTAATGATAGTAAACTCTTGAATTGATGACATACCAATTACAAATTGTTTTAGCTAAACATAATAATACAATAATATACAGTTTATAACTCACCTTAAGTTTATTTATTCATTGCAGCAGCAATGTATTGATTTACACTTGCTTAAATGGGCTATGGAAATGTCAAATTTGTTGCTTTTTGCTTTATTAGATTTGGATGCAACACTTGAACTTGAAGGCATATTTTGATTCTTCTCTTTATTAACCACAACAGCTTGGTGAGTTTCTTTTGTTAGGCGCAAAATTGCATTCAATGTCTTCTGGATTTGGGAATTTTCAAATTCCTCTAAAGCAGTTTTGTTAGTCTGATGCGCAGATTCCTCACTTACCTTTTGTTTCTTAGGTGGAGGAGAAGCACTTTCTTCAGTCTGTGAAACATCTAGTGAAAAAGTTTCATTTTCTAGATTAGCAGTTGATGAAGTTGGTTCATTTTTCTGAGGTCTAGCACTAGCACATTTTGTGAACAAACTAAATGACTGCTTTGCCGTATCTCTTTGCTGCACTTCATCCTGGTATTTCTTTACTGCAATATCTAAGCTGTGGGCCCAAACTCTGGGACCTCTTGTATTGTAACAAATATTTTTTTTGGAATTAAAATGTTCCTCCCAGTTTTGCTTCTTTGAATATTTGTTCTTGCATTGACCACAAAAGTAACCCCTTTTAACACCCTCACTTTTCTCTCCAACTTCATCAATATTAGGATCCATTATTGATTATTGACTACCTGAAAAAATACAAAATAAGTAAAAGTTAGTAAATATAGTATGGTAAAAGTGAGTAAAAGTAAGTAAATATAGTACAATGAAAGTAAGTAAAAGTAAGTGCTTTAAACTTAGTAAAAGTAAGGAAGAGTAAGTAAAAGTAGGTAAGTTAAAGTAAGTAAAAGTAAGTTTAAACTTAACTAAACTTTTCAATTCTAGAGTCATGGTGGATTACTTAAAACCGCACAAGTAATTATCTGGCCAATTTATCAAACCTGGCCGAGATCAATGGAACATAGTCCAATCCTGACAATTTTATATTAAAAAAATATACGTTTTAATAAAATTTTAATTATCAAAACATTGAAGCTTAACAAAAAATAAAAATAATTGTTAAATATGGAATTACCAACTAAACTTAAAATAACTAAATTTGTAATTTAAAAAAATTGGTTTGTACAAGAACGTATACGCAAAAAAATTGCATAACGTCTAGCGGATGAACAAAACCCAAACCCAAATTTACTTTTTCTCATGGTCAAATTTACTGGAGCAATGCTCCCAAGATCCCAGGAATCTGGAGTCATGAATGTACCACAACCAAGGGATGCCAACCCCCCAGGATTCTCGGAATGTAAGTAATTTGGAAGAACTGCATATAAATATTGGAGAGGAGGGGTGACAAGGGGTTGCCCATGGCCATCCCAAACACTTGTTGATAATACTCGTTATTGAAAGTGAATTTACAGTCTTTGATGCGAAGCTTAATAAGTTTCAAAACAATGTGTGAAGGTAGTGGCAGGTCATACTTATGTAATTCTTGGGAGAGAAAGTCAAGCATATCGTCAATCGGCACTTTTGTAAACAATGAACAAACATCAAAACTGATCAATCTATCGTTGGTTTCAGTACGTGCATTATTCAATTTTTCAGTAAGATCCGTGTAATTTTTTACATGTGAATCAGAGATAGTTCCGAGAATGGGGGACAAGACTTTGACAAGCCATTTGGAGAGTTTATAAGTAATAGAGCCCACCGAGCTAATAATAGGGAGCATAGGGTTGCCAGGTTTGTGGGTTTTAATAAGACCGTAAAGGTAGGGCAGAGAAGGTGAAGTGGACATGAAAAGTGGAATTAAGTCCTTATGATCTTTGAGAATGCATTTCAAGCCACTATTGAATGATTTGATGATGTCATCCTGGGGGTTCTTCCTAAGTTTGCTGTATGTGGCGGGGTCCTGGAGAAGCTCGTTCATCTTTCTGATGTAGTCCACTTTGTCCATAATAACTATGGTGTTAGCCTTGTCTGCTTTAGTAATATGGAGCTCCCCATCTTCTTTTAATTGTGAAAGGCTATTGCGAAAATGTTTAGGAAAGTTATCTTTGTAACTACTATTCGCCACACTATAAACAAGGCCTTTAACTCTGTTAAACAAATACTGAGGGAGATTACACTGTTTTTCAAAACAAGCAAGACTGTAACAAATTTGTAAAGCCGAAGGTTTTTTAACAATAAAGGACATACCATATCCAAGGGCACTTTTTGCATCATCACTAATGTTTTTTGAAGAAAGGTTCAAAACACACTTTGAGCTTGCTTTTTTACTCCACTGACTATTTCAAATGAGACTTTTAATTTTTTGATCCAAAATGTTACAAAGTGAAGAAGTTCTCCGATGCAAATTGTTGTAAATTTCATCAAACAAAGGTTGGATCCATGGTTGGGGAATAATGGTCACAAAATTACGTTTGGCAATGCTTAAATTTTTGAAGGCGGACCACTCATTTTGTCTGGTGACTTCAATATGTTTCTTTAAAATTAATCTGCTGAAATTGATTGACAAATTGATGACCATCTGTTCAACAACTTCAGCAGATTAATTTTAAAGAAACATACTGAAGTCACCAGACAAAATGAGTGGTCCGCCTTCAAAAATTTAAGCATTGCCAAACGTAATTTTGTGACCATTATTCCCCAACCGTGGATCCAACCTTTGTTTGATGAAATTTACAACGAGTTGCATCAGAGAACTTCTTCACTTCGTAACATTTTGGATCAAAAAATTAAAAGTCTCATTCAAAATAGTCAGTGGAGTAAAAAAGCAAGCTCAGTGTGTTTTGAACCTTTCTTCAAAAAACATTAGTGATGATGCAAAAAGTGCCCTTGGATATGGTATGTCCTTTTTTATTGTTAAAAAACCTTCAGCTTTACAAATTTGTTACAGTCTCGCTTGTTTTGAAAAACAGTGTAATCTCCCTCAGTATTTGTTTAACAGAGTTAAAGGCCTTGTTTATAGTGTGGCGAATAGTAGTTACAAAGATAACTTTCCTAAACATTTTCGCAATAGCCTTTCACAATTAAAAGAAGATGGGGAGCTCCATATTACTAAAGCAGACAAGGCTAACACCATAGTTATTATGGACAAAGTGGAGTACATCAGAAAGATGAATGAGCTTCTCCAGGACCAAGCCACATACAGCAAACTTAGGAAGAACCCCCAGGATGACGTCATCAAATCATTTAATAGTGGCTTGAAACGCATTCTCATAGATCATAAGGACTTAATTCCGCTTTTCATGTCCACTTCACCTTCTCTGCCCTACCTTTACGGTCTTATTAAAACCCACAAACCTGGCAACCCTATGCTCCCTATTATTAGCTTGGTGGGCTCTATTACTTATAAACTCTCCAAATGGCTTGTTAATCTTGTCCCCCATTCTCGGAACACACACTGGTTCACATGTAAAAAATTCCATGGATCTTACTGAAAAATTGAATAATGCACGTACTGAAACCAACGATAGATTGATCAGTTTTGACGTTTGTTCATTGTTTACAAAAGTGCCGATTGACGATATGCTTGACTTTCTCTCCCAAGAATTACATAAGTATGACCTGCCACTACCTTCACAAATTGTTTTGGAACTTAAGCTTTGCATCAAAGACTGTAAATTCACTTTCAATAATGAGTTATGAACAAGTTTTTGGGATGGCCATGGGCAACCCCTTGTCGCCCCTCCTCTCCAATATTTATATGGAGTTTTTTGAAATTACTTACATTCCGAGAATCCTGGGGGTTGTCATCACTTGGTTGTGGTACATCGATAATATTTTGTGAATCTGGCCCATGAATCGTGACCTGGATAACTTCTAACTTCAGTTAAATGATCAAGTCCCCTCCATTAAGTTTACTTTAGTAGTGGAACAAGACAACTCATTCTTATTTTTGGATGTGCTTGTACATAGGGAAAGCCCAGGTTTTAAGTTTAGTATCTATCGGAAAAAAACAACAATTTGTCCTGCGTACAATTTTACTTGGGACATGACATCCCCACTAAGAAGGCCATTTTTTGTTCAATGTTTCTCCGCACCCTTAGGATCGCCAGTCCACAATACATCGATGCCAAATTGGAAAAAATCAATGGTATTGGAAGTGATCTGTGTTACCCATCTGTGTTTATGGAATCTTGTCTCAACAAGGCAAAATGAACTTTCTATCGTGTGAATAATAACACTTGTACTTTGTCAAAAAATATTTTAGTACTTCCATTTTTCCAGGGCTGTGGAGTTGGTGATAAAATTTTCCAACTCCAACTCCGACTCCAAAAATTTTAACACTCTGACTCCGACTCCAGAAATCTGACTTGTATAATTATGACTCCGACTCCAATGGAATGTTAAGGCGAAATTGATTACGATTAGCTTTATTAGGCCAATGGAGATTCATAAACAAGGCATTTCATCACCACCACATGACTCATCAGGTTACTTAGTGGCTGTAACTATGCCTTAATGGCTTTTTTTCTCTTTATTAAAAAATTACAATAAATCCCAAAATACAAACTGATTGAAGCTTAAACAAAATAAGATTATTATTGGTTTAGCAAATTAATAAGATGTTTTTGTATTATTATAAACAACCGTAACAAAATGTACTAACCTAAACTGAATTTGTTCTTAAAAAAAGGATTGCTTCCATTAAATCATCTTTCAGTGATGCTCTTAAGTCAGAGCGGATGATTTTAAGGGCTGAAAATAAGCGTTCTACACTAATTTGAGTAGGTGGCAAGGCCGTAACAGTCATAGAAGCATCTTGGACAATTTTGGGGTATTTAGCAATTGCTTCTTTCACAGTCAACTTTGATGAATGATCAATCTTTTCCACCACCTCCAATGATTTATAGAAATTGATTTTGAATTTATCCAATGCACTGGGGTGTTCCTCCTGTTCCAATTCCAATCGCCTTCGCTTTGATCGTTCTTGTTTGTCCAGATGTTTTTCAAAATCTAATTCTTCATTAGAGCCTGAATTTGATGACGACGACGAAATCGTATGACTGCCATGAAGTGGCCCAACTACTGCCTCGGATTCATCATGACCATGATCTCGTAGACCTTCAATATGTATGGCTACATCACATAAGGCAGCTTTGGCTCTGATTTGCTGCGCTTCTGTTAATGTCACTCTGTACATGGCATCAACATATATAGCAGCCAAAAGAATATCATTGTCTAGCAGAAGCTTTTCTCTCTGTATCATCGAATTCCTTATATCATCGGCTAGTATGCCACCAGTTTGAGAAAGATGGAAAATAAGTGTCTTCCACTCATTATAGAATAAGCCAGGAGTCAAATCATCTGATTGCAATTTTTTTGTCACGTTATAAGGATGGCGAAGTAAGCCCTCGAGTTGTTTTACCTGATCCCACTGAGCCTCAGTCATGATGACATCCGGGGAGGCCATGTTGCTAAGGAAAGGTTTTATTTCAAGAATCCGTTGAATCATCATGTATGTGCTGCCCCACCGAGTTGCTTGGTCCAAAATTGCTCCTTTGCCAGTTCGTCGCTTCAAAATAGTCTAGTTTTGGCGTTCTAGCTGCCACAGCAACTTTTCATATTCTTCCAATGAGATTAGCTGCATGTTGTCCTTTCAAGCCATCGCGTATTGCCAACTGCAGTGTGTGGACACTGCAGCGCATATGATGGATTTTGGATATTCTTGCTGCAGTATCCACAAATGAATCTAATGTATCGTGACTATCATGATCATCAACCACCATTACTTGTTCATTATCTTCAGAATAATCATCAACATAATCATCACTGTGTTCTGAATCTTCCACAACTTCTTTTTTGTTAAATTTTTCAAGTGTTTTCACCATGTTGGAAGCATTGTCCGTTACAATTGACAATACCTGGTCCTCTCTGATGTTAAAATCATTTAATACATCCATTAGTAGTTTTTCAAGATAATCACTGGTATGCTGTGCTTTAGTATCTCTTACTGCTAATGTCCGCGTGACTACGTCTTTTTTTATCATCGATAAAGCGAATATTAATTGCAAAATAGTTTACTCTATGGCGAGTACAGGAATCCATCTTTAAGAACAGGATTCGTCCTGGAAGACATTCTTTTAGTGCATGCTTCTGCTTTTGCGATTCTTCCATTATCATATTACGAATGTTGCCACGTTCTAATGAAATGCCAAGTATATTTGCCATTTCCCCATTCAGATTAGCAAAGGCCGGGGTTGAAAAAAATGTTAGAGGGAGAGAATTCTTTACAACCATTTCAATTATGCATGCTTTAAATTTGTCTGCTGTCATAGTCACTGTGACTTTTTCACTCATAAAATATTTTGTGACAGTAGTTTGATGAGAACTTGTGCTTGAATTGTCATCAGCCTTCTTCTTTCTTTCATCATCCTTTTCATTCACAATTTTGTAATCCTTTGGATGATGCCGTTGAAGGTGGCATTTTAGATTTCCTGCTCTTGTTGGAGCATTGGATCCTTCACCTGAGAAGGCACTAATTTTGGCATCACATATTTTTTCCTGATCATCAGTGCCCTTTTGGCACTGACATACGTAATATTTTCCATCAGCAGTGAGTGAAAAATATTCAAAAACAGCAGATTTATACTTTTGATGTGACATTACGCTGTTATCATTACTTATCAAATTGAAATCTAAAAATCTGAAAAAGATTTAGGGTTGCTAGTACAAAATTTTTAAATTTCCTTTTATTAATTATGTTAATTAATTAATTATAATCCTTATTAATTATAAGCAACTATATTTATATATTATTTATATTTATATATTATATATTATTTATATATTATATTATAGGTATATTAAAACATTAGGTTAAATCTATTTTATTCATAAAATTGAGCTAGGTCTAGGCCTAGGCTGCTATGGTTCTAGTTGAAGGATTTGCACCGACTCCACTCAAAATTGACCGACTCCACAACTCCGACTCCTGACTCCACAGCCCTGCATTTTTCCCAGACTTTTTAGGCATTGCTAATGTACTTAAACTTTTGGATATTAATGTAGTATTTTCATAACAATACTGTGAAAAATATCAGTAAAAAATAGCCCTACCAATAATTCAGGCATTATCTATAAAATTGGTTGTAAACAATGTGATTCCTTTTACATAGGTCAGATGGGAAAGGATTTGCACACACATATAAAACAGCATCAATATTCTGTTAGAATAGGACAGTTGTCCAGTGCCCTTTTTGTCCATTTGTCAGAGTTATCCCACTGTATTGATTGGAATAATGCTTCAGTTTTATTTCACTCTAGCAACATTGTTAATAGAAATATTCTTGAGTCTGCCATTATCCAACTTACAAATAACTTCAACATAAGCAAAGGTCTTTTTCAACTCGATCCTGTTGTTTTGAATTCCTTCAGAACAGATTTAGATAAGAAGGGTAGAACGCTAAATCTTTGGTAAACTTGTATGCTACTCTAATAACTTTTATTTTTCAATTTATTTTTATATACATCGAACTTAAACAAGAAGGGCAAAGTGCTAAAACCCAGGCAGATTTCCATTATAATTTTTTTTTTTTTTTTTTTTAATCTATAACATTGGTTGGAAACAATTCATTTGATCTTGTGCTAAAAATTGGTAGTGTTTCCTTACAAATTTGTATGCTCCTCCCACAATCCTTTAATGTTTAATTTTTTATTTTTACCTCTGTTTATTGTATACGTAATATATATGTATGTATATGTATATATATATATATAATTTTTTTTTTCTGTAACCTAGATATAGGCTGTAACTCTTTATGTACTTCAGTGTTCCTGAGGATGTCATTGACGAAAGTGCTTGAGTACCATTCTGTGTTTCCTTTTGTTTGTGGTTTTATTCATCATAAATATTTTTCACGTGTTACTTTCGTGAAATAATTTTCATATATATATATATATATATATATATATATATATAATATACACGGTGAACCAAAAGTAGGTGGACAGTAGGTTGAATACGGTTTGTGTTATATTATATTATAACTATGGTGTTCATTATAACTATGGTGTTTGTGTTATATTATATTAAATATTATAACTAAATTTATTTAAATTTTATTTTGTATTATAGTATACAAAAAAATTAAATATGTATTCTCAAAATAAACGTTATCATTTACTGTCCACCTACATTTGGTTCACCCTATATATATATATATGATGAATAAAACCACGAAGGAAAGGAAACACAGAATGGTGCTCAAGCGCTTTTGTCTAATGACATCCTCAGGAACACTGAAGTACAGAGAGTGTTACAGCCTATATATAGGTTACAGAAAAAAAAAATATATATACATACATACATACACATAGAATAAACAGAGAAATGAAATTAAAAAAAAAAAATTATTAAAAATTAAAAGATTGTTGGAGGGGCATACAACTTTGTAAGGAAACACTATCGATTTTTAGCACAAGATCAAACTACTGATTTTTAGAAAAAAATACAATTTTTTTTTTTTTTTTTCTGTAACCTATATATAGGCTGTAAAACACTGTACTTCAGTGTTCCTGAGGATGTCATTAGACGAAAGCGCTTGAGCACCATTCTGTGTTTCCTTTCCTTCGTGGTTTTATTCATCCTAAATATTTTTCACGTGTTACTTTTGTGAAATAATTTTCATATATATATATAATATATATATACCCGCAAGGGGGTTCTAAGCTCGTGCTCTTGAGTGCTCTTTGTGCTCGTTTGTACGTGCTTGTTCCTGGAGGTTTCACGTGCGCCCTCCCGGCCCTAGCACCCAAGGATGATGGGGCTCGACCCTGCAGTCCTTGTCATCCTTGGTCTTTTTCCACTTCGACTGTCCCCTCCACCCTTTCTTTTTCCTCTGTCTTTCCTCTCACTTTTTCTTTGTTTTTCCGCTGAGATATGCCCTTTAAATAGAGGCGAATCGGTTCTTCCTGAACTAAGAAAGAAAATATATATATATATATATGCGTGTGTGACTGACTTTCATAATCACTCGATAATTTCTGAACTTAAATTTTTATTCTTCAACAGACTTGAATCATCATTTCCTGCATCTGATTCTTATTATCTCCCAGTAATGTCAGTAAGTATGTTTTTTTGTGAGCATTAGTATTGTGTGCTTTATTATTATTATTATTTAATGAAAGAATTTGATATAAAAACAGTGAGCCATTTCTGCTGCAACCAGTTAACAAAATTTCTAAATTTTTCCACATGTTACTGACTTTAGTTTTATATATATGTATATATATATATATCTTATTTGATGGCTTACAAGACGCTGCGCCATGAAAGACGCACCTTAATTTTGGAAAGGTAAACTCAAGAAAAAAAGTTTTTGATGCACTTTATTGTTAATACAATGGATATGTAAAATTCAATAAAAAGAAAACCCAAAAGCCAATAAAGAAAGAATATGATTATTACTCTTATTATTTGTTATTAATCAACTTCAGATTCATTACTGACATTATCATCATTATCCCCATCATCATAATCATCATCATCTTCACTTGTATCACTGTCACTCTCATACAATAAATGATCTTCAGTGCTATCCATTGCATTACTTATACCACATTTTTTAAAGGACTTGACCACAATTTCAGTCTTAACATCATGCCATGACCAGCACCCATTCACACACTTGTGCTATTGATGGACGTTTCATCCTTCCCCACTTTCGGCTTCTAAGATGCATGGTGATTTTTTTAAGGTATTTATAAAGAAAAAGCGTGCGTCTTATAAGCCGACAAATACGGTATATATATATATATATATACAGGGTGTCCCAAAAAAATTTATACACACTTTAAATAATTATAAAGGCAGTGTTTATTAAAATACATTTAATTTTCAAAATGTAATAGAATCTACAGACATTATTTAATTGTTTTGTCAACGCCTGTTTTCAAACTGACGTCCATTCTGGTCCAGGCACTGCTGATAACGCGAAGCAATGGAATCGCAAACATCACGAAACATTTTGTTTGGTATT